>JAULKK010318845.1:0-11500 GCA_032355705.1 Rubia peregrina
GACCAAATCAAAATCAACTATGGCCGGTTTGGGTGTCATTCTGGAACATAAATGTAAACCTGGATACCATAATGGCGCATTTTTAAAATTTGGGTACCAAATTGTGAATTTCGATTAAAAATGGGTACCATTTTGGACAATTGCTCTTAGTTAATCATAGTTAAATTTTGTTTCTTGCATGCTTAGTAATTTATTAGTCACAAACCTTACCCCAATTATTTTTTAAAGCATTAACTATTCCCGACACATGAAAGGGGTGACTCCAAATCATGGGTTGTGTCAAGCTAACTTTTGAATTCTAGTATCTCTGTGGATGACCCCAGACTTCCTACTAGATACTTTATTGTAGTTCGCAGTGAGTACGGGAGAAAAGTTTATGAATTCTATCTTTGTTCGTCTTGCACTGTGTTGGTTAATTATCCCACAATATTACGACCCTCCGGGGTATGGGTCAACGATCAACAGAGATCTTGCAGCTCACCTGCTATAAATAGAGATTCAGGACAAGAACACAAGTAATGAGATTTTCTCAGAAATGAGTCAATGTAAATCAAAATACCGACTTTGGCTTCAAAGTTGGATCCTGGAGATCTCCCTGGGACCTTGGTTTGCACGTCAACCAAACGAGAATACTACAACACGCTTGATGATATATATTTTTGAGTGGTCCATTATCAATGGGCCACAAGTAAAAATAACGAGTTTCCATAATAATATTGGCAATTGGGTCTGCCTGGCCTTATTGGGCTAAAGAGTATTTAACCTAATGTAAACCCTAGGGTTTCTAGAGTATATATACTCAGGCATGTCTCTTATTACAGATTATTCTCTACGATTCCTCACTAATCATATTGGGTCTGACTTTACCATCGAAGGGTTTCCTTTGGGATGACTCCAGTGGCTTTGTTTTGCATGTCACAGTGAAGGGATGAGCGGCACTGCTTATTTTGGTTCTTAGAAGCATTAAGTTGGCACGCCAGTGGGACCTTTTTGTCAGATTTGTGAGTCTCTCCATTCATGTCCACTTCTACGATAAGCACATTGCGTAGAAGTGAATGAGTTAAAGGTAGAACCTTAGACGTAGGTGAGGATGTACAGTCCCCTTACCGGGGAAGGAAAGGGAAAAAAAGAAAATGAAGTCTGACCCCTATCCCCTTCAAGGAAAAGACCCCTGAAGGTAGTCACCGACCAGATCCCGATGATGACAATGCCAAAGGGGTCTCGGATCGAGGCTACTATGCCCTCCAGGCAAATTGAGGTTACTGCTGAACCCTAGGTAGGAGGTATCGGAAATCCTCCCTCACAAATTCAGGCTTATCAGTAAAGGGAAAATGAACCATAATTCATGTAAGCCTCAGCTGATTTTGAGGCAGAAGTGGTCGTAGGAATTGCTTGAACAAATCGAGGCGCTTATAGTGTACCTCCTCCGTCCCAGCAAGATCTAACGCAACTAGCTCAGACCCTTAGATCTACTGGCTATCAGGTCGATGCCCCGATGCTCTACCAAAGAATGATCCAACACTAGGTGACACCCCCACTTTTGATGCCCCTGATAGGGCAGCCGAGATTTCAGCTACAGGCTACCTCGAGAGCGTCCTATCCATAGAAAATGGAAATAGGTGCCCACGATTGGCCTCAACCCACGTTCCCTAGTTTGGCCCAGATGTTGGTATTCGGTGCTTATTTCGGCCCCACTGTGCCAAATTAGATGATTCCTCGCTTGATGGCCTGGCCGATAGAATGCCACCCCAGATATGAAAGCTAAATGCACCTATGTCCTTGAGTGAAGATCCCCTCAAATGACCCTTATCACCGAAGGTAGTAGCAGTTGTATTACAGTTCTGCCATGAAAGGGTTGTGGCCTAGATACATGGTTACGAACCAGATGTATCAGATCCCTACTATTATTGCCTCCTTTTTTGTCAAGCCAATACGTAGACCAGCATTTCAGCGGCGAGTAGAGCGATGCCCTCGTAAGGGAGTTGGATAGATTGATTGGGCTCTCAGGCCAAGTCATATCTTCCTCTTTTAGCTCTGCAATAATGGAAACTCGGTAGCCCACCGATGTAAAGCCGCCCAAGGTCTCCCCATGTATGGCGGAGATATAGACCTCGTGAGTTTATACATACCTTTCTCAATCTGATGAATTCAAGGGACTTCAATGGACAACTGACGTGTAAGCTGGAAGGGAATTACCTACGAGGAAAAACCCAAGAATCGTTCAACAAGCTTGGCAAGGGATCATTGCATTCCTATAGAGATTTCAGAAGGAAAATGCTGAGTAGTTATTCCAAAAGAAGAGGTTCACGAAGATCTTGATCAACCTCTACCAAAGCAAGGAGAGGCCAAAATCGACATAAGCGTTTTACCATCGATATGTGGACAAAAGCCTCAGTGTGATCAAACACACAGAGGATGTCATTATCCTGGGTTAGAAGAATGGGATGTCCAACTCGAAGAAACAAGAAACCTTACAGAAGCTGCAAGAAATCATTAAACAATACTTAAAGATCGAGAAAGCTACAAAGCGAAAGCAAGAATGTAAATAGATGGAGTGAAAGGATTTCTAAATCTTTAGAGCCAAGATAAAAAGGTCGGAGGCTTTCAGCAGAGGTTTTGAGTGCTTCCCTTAAACAAGACTCAGTCGGAGATATACTTCATCCACAAAGGGTTGTTTCAGACTCCCCCTCCCGCCAAGGGCATACCTTCATACAAGGATTCTCCTAAGTTCTGTAACCATCACAAAAGCATGTCCATAACACAGATGAGTGCATTCACTTGAAAAAGGTGATCGAAAGATGTGCAAGAGAAGGCCTAATTTAAGACTGTATAAAAAACCAAAGAGAGAAGGCCCCTCGAAGGGAAATGGAGTTAGTTGCCACTAGAGACCCTACAAAATATGATTAGATTGAGGTGGTCGAGACCATTAATAGGGAACGAGCTGAAGCTAAACCTAGAGAAAAGGGTAGGCCTGACCAGGAGGCTCAGGCGGGGGAGAACAGAGTTATCAAATTCATCAATGGTGTGGTGAGTGACAAATCCTCGAACACTATCATTAAAGCCCAATCCCAATATATTCCCCCAAGAGAACCCCTCCAGAAATGGTTTTGACCCGAGGAAGCCATAACTTTCTCAGAAACAGACCCAATACTCAGTTAAACCCCCCATACGAACCTGATGGTGATCCACGCTATAATCAGAGATTTTTATGTCAAAAGGGTGGTCTTAGAAAATGGCAGCAGGGTGGAAGTGATGTTCGTAAACTGCTTTGACCAGCTTGGTCTAGGGCCTGATAGTTTAAGGAGAACCACTTCACCACTATCTGGCTTTACTGGAAAGATGGTGCTCTTCTTGGGTGTCATAACCCTCCCAGTCAGAGTGGTTGATGGAGATAAATAGGTGATGGTTGATTGCAGCTTTGCTGTCATCGGTCCCATATTCCCCTACAATGTGATATTGGGAAGGCCCTGGATGTGCCAGGAGTGAAATATATGGTCCCCCTATCAGTTAACAATGAAGTTTCTTACCAGGAAAGGAATTGCAATTATCTGGGGGATAGTCGCCAGCTCGAAGCTGCTTGGAAATAGCCTTGAAAGAAGCAAAGAAGGGGGATAGAGTGGCTTTAATATATGATGAAGCCAGACCTACGAACATCGAGCCGCTAACTGTTGGATCACCAGGGACGTTGGCCTTGGGAAAGAGGATACCACCCGTAACAAAAGGAAAAATAAAAGACCTCTTCGATGACCATGCAGATGTATTTTTGTGGAGCACATTAGATTTCACAAGAGTGCCCAAACAGTTGATATTTCACAGGATGAATGTCGATCTATCTCAAAAGCCCGTCAAGCAGAAAAAAAGGTCGTTCACCCCTGAGAGAGAAATATCCATAAAAAAAGAAGTTCAAAAGCTTCTTTGAGCAGAGGTCATCAAAGAGGTATTTTACTCAGACTGGTTAGCGAATCCCGTTATCGTTCCCAAGCATGACGGCGCTTGGTGCATGTGTATAGATTTCACAGACCTCAAAAAGAATTGTCCCAAAGATAGCTACCCTTTGCCTTCAAACAATTTGCAGGTCGAAACATTGTTAGGATATGAGGTACTCACCTTCTTCGATGCCCATAAATATGGTAGAGGAAGACAAGCAAAATACGTCATTCATCACATAAATTGGGACATTTTATCATAAGAAAATGCCATTCACCTTGAAAAATGCATGGGAAACTTACCAAATGTTGGTCGACAAGGTCATGGAAATATATGCAAATGACATGGTAGTAAAAATCAAGGACTACGACCAATTCCCGCTGGATCTCGAAGAAATGTTTGAGAGACTCCGAGGTGCAAACCTAATGCATGGAAATATATGTAAATGACATGGTAGTAAAAAATCAAGGACTACGACGAATTCCCGCTGGATCTTGAAGAAACGTTTGAGAGACTCCAAGGTGCAAACCAAAAGCTGAACACAGCTAAGATAGGAGTAGGAGCCGAAAAGTTTCTAGGATTCATGGTCTCAGAAAGGGGAATCGATGTGAAATCGGAGAATGTCGAAGCTTTGATAAATATGAAGCCCTCTCGAATGGTTGAGGCTAAAGACTCACCGGATCATTGGCTGCACTCAACAATTTCCTCTCCAAAGGTGTAGAGAAACACCTGCCATTCTTTGAGGTGCTTCAAAAGGCCAAAAATTCAAATGGACAGAGGAATGCGAGCAAGCCTTACAGGACTTAAAAGAACAAATGCGAAGCTTTCCCACCCTCATGAAGCCAGAAAGGGGGAAAGATTTGTTCCTGTGTATCTCAGTCTCTTCCTTAGCAGTAAGTGCAGTTTTTGTAAAGGAGAAAGAAAAGGCAGAGCACCCCATCTACTTCGTAAGAAGGGCATTGCATGGTACAAAAATACGATATATATTCCCTGTAGAAGTTAATATTGGCCCTAGTTCATGCGGCAAGATGGCTCCAGTCCTACTTCTAGAGCAATAAGATCATCCTGCTTACCAACTATCCAATCAGACAGGTGCTCCTTAAGTATGAGGCCTCGGGATGGATGATGAAATGGGCTATCAAACTGAGGTAGCACGATATCCAGTTCCACCCAAGTACAACTATTAAGGGCCAAGCCTTTGCATATGTCATCGTGGAAACAACATAACCAATAGAATTTGATAATGAAAAAGAGTTCGAGGAAACGTGACAGCTATACGTTGAGGTGTCATCATAGTCGAGGGGAAGCGAAGCTGGCATTATGCTCACGAGCCTCGATAAAAACACTATCTCTACGTACTACATTTTGACTTCATAGCTATGAACAATGAGGAGAAATATGAAGCACTAATCATAGCGCTTTGGCAAGAAAAATGCATGGGGGTTCAAAGCCTGGAAATTTTCAGTGATTCCTAAATCATGGTAACAAGTCAAGAGGGACTACGAGGCTAGAAAAAATCTTGCAATGATACTTGGGAGTGGTGAAGTCCCTCCTTGAACAGTTCCATCTGTACACTCTAACACAAGTCCCTCGGGAAAATAATCACAAGGCCGATGCCTTGAGTAAGATGGCTTCATCGGAGTTGGACTTGCAGTCCCAAAGTCACTTGATTATCAAAACATTAAGCAACTGTAAGTTTGAAGAAGAAATGAAAGTAATGATGATGGATGAGGAAAACTTGTGGATAACGCCAATTATGAGCTACCTTCAGGATGGTAACCTCCCTGAGGATGCCATCAAAGCAAGGAAAATCAGACTGATGGCTCATAGGTGATCCACGAGGACGTGCTCTATCGATGAGGTCATCTGCAACCATTTCTTCGATGCGTAGCCTTCCACGAATCTAACTATCTGATCTGCGAGACCCACGATGGAGTGTGCGGAAGCCACTGGGGGCTCGATCGATATCCAAGAAACTCTTTCTAGTGGGATATTACTAGTCTAAGATGGTCGATAATATCAACAGGTGGCACATTTAAACTTTCAATCAGTGTTAGAGGCACATGCCAATCACTCATGTTCTCCAATAAGAAATTATGAACATAAATAGCTCATGCCCTTTCGATAAATGGGGAATTAATATGTTGGACCCCTTCCCGGAAGCTCCAGGCCACTTCCGATACCTGATTGTGACCGTAGACTACTTCACAAAGTAGGTCGAGGCTGAAGCCTTAACTGGCATAAAAGGGAAAGCGGTGATTGGCTTATGCTAGAAGAATATCATCTGCCACTTTGGAATCCCTCGAACCATCATAACTGACAATGGTACCCAATTTAATTAGTGGCCCGTTCAAAAGCTGGTGCAGAGAATGTAAGATCTGACAGAAGGTTATCACCATATACCATCCCAAACAAATGGGTAGGTGTAATTCACAAAATGAACCATTGTCAAGGGCATCAAGTCGAGTTCGAAGAGGCAGGATGATATTTAATCAATCAATTTCCTAGCGTGGTTTGGTCGTACCAGATGACGGAATCTTCTGCCACAGGTAAAAGTTCGTATAGCCTTATTTACGGTTCAAAGGTGGAAATCCCTGATGAGATAAAATTACCCACATTCCGAAGGTTTTCTATCAACAACGAAAACCAGGAGGTCAACGACGAGCAGCGCTGGTTGGACCTGGACCTTCTTGAGGAAAAAGGGAAAATGTGTCCCTCCATGAAGCCAAGGTGAAAGAAAATATATAACAGTATCAATGACCGAAGGGTTCGAAGGATCCAGTTCTCCCAGGAGACCTCGTGATGAGGAGAAATGAAAAAAATCCAAAGGGAGCCCGAAGGCAAACTGGTGACGAACTCAGAAGGACCCTACGAAGTTGTCGAAGCACACCCTAGAGGCAGCTATATGTTGGAAACACCCCAAGGCAAGCCGATTCCCCGCCGATGGAATGTCTCAAACTTTAGGTGGTAATATTCTCCTAAATCTCAATAGACTTGGTCAGGCCAGGGAGTAGTTTACCCGAAAATAGCTATAGGCCAGAAAATTCCTTCAACAAAAGTACTTACTGTAAGTTGAGGAAATTTCCCGACTCTTGATACCAATCTATTGAAGTGTGCTTCTCTAAATTATTCCAATTTACCTTATATACTAGAACACACTATGAGAGAGGAGGCCACTGAACCCAATATATGCATAAGCGCTAAAGGATCAAATCCTTGCATACACTTGAGTGGGTTCCGTGGCTCGCCAAGCGCTTCTGGCCGAACCCCTCATATGTATAAGTGCCTAAGGATTCTACTTGAAAGGTCTCAACGGCCTGCAAAGCATTTTGAGTCAAACCTCACATACGCGTAAGTGCTCAAGGATCAAATCCTTGCATACACTTGAAAGGCCTCAACGCCCTGCCAAGCGTTTTGGGTTAAAACCCATACATACATAAGCGCTCAAGGATCATGTCCTTGCATACACTTGAAAGGTCTTAACGTTCTGCCAAGCACTTTTGGTTAAACCCCACATATGCGTAAGAGCTTAAGGATAAAATCCTTGCATACACTTGAAAGGCCTTAACGACCTACCAAGCGCTTTGGCTTAAACCCCATGAATACATAAGAGCTTAAGGATTATATCCTTTCATACACTTGATAGGTCGCAACGGCCTGCCAAGCACTTTGGGCCAATCCTCACATATCCATAAGCGCCCAAAGATCAAATCCTTGCATTCACTTGAAAGACCTTAACAGCCTGCCCAGCGCGTTGGGTCGAACCTTATGCATACATAAGCACTCAAGGATCATATCCTTGCATACACTTGAAAGGTCTCAATGGCCTGCCAAGCGCTTTAGGCCAAACCTTACATTTGTGTAAGCACTCAGTGATCAAATCCTTGCACACACATGAAAGGCCTCAATAGCCTTCCAAGCACTTTGAGTCAAACCCCACACATACATAAGCACTAAAGATTCAAAATCCCTGCACACATTTGGCAGGAAAGTCCTCCACCAGGGTGTAATACACCAACACAAACGCCTCTATAGGTTGAATGATTCTCCTTATGCATTTAGATCTTCGACCATGGTGTAGCACGCCCACCACAAACTCCGCCATAGGTCAAAGAATTCTTCTTATGCATTTAGACCCTCGACTAGGGTGTAGCACACCTACCACAAATGCCACTACAGGTAGAATGATTCTTCTTGAAATGTCTCAACGGCTTGCTAAGCTCTTTGGGTCAAACCCCACATATGCATAAAGTGCTTAAGGATCGAAGTCCTTGCATAAGGCTAAAAAGTCACGAACACAAATCAAGTGCCCATGGACGAATCCCTTAAAAGGTCACAATAAGTTACTAAGTAACGAGGGTCGAGTCCCTTAAGAGTTCATGATGGCTTGCTTAGTAAAAAGAAAGGGGGTAAACCCCATATACATTTGATACAAAGCCCTATGTTTGGCTCACTAATTAAGGAGGCCGATACCCCTTATGTATTTAAATACGCCACGATTGGTTTACCAACTTAAGAGGTCGATGCCCCTTATGTATCTAATTACGCCACAATGGCTTATAAATTAAAGAGGCAGATGTCCCTTTCAAAAAATGCCACGATGTCTTACAAACTAAGAAGGCTGATGCTTTTCATCTATCTATAATTGCTAATATAGCCAATGGATTCGGAAGGTGGATGTTCTTCATTGGGTAAATGCCCTACGCACTCTGAAATCTCGGACTTGATAGGCATTATAGATGTTAGAAGGACATTTCTAAAGTCAGGGAACTCCTCACATTGATCTTTGGTCTCCTACCCTCAAGCTGCGCTGGAGGGGCCTGCACCATCTACCAGCCTTTTGAAGCCCGCACTATCTCTAGTCTATTATTTTCACCTAAATACTCTACAAATCAAGGAGGCTGAAGTCCTCTTTGAAAAAAAATTCATGATGACTTACAAACAAAGAAGGTTGAATCCCATACATATATCTAAAAATGTCTCAAGAGGCCTAAGACGAAAAGATTAAACCCATTACTACCGATGAGTGATGCACTTTGATTGTGGGGAGTGTACCCAAGGGAAAGAACTGCTGTAAATACAAGGATACCCTCATCGGTACCAAGTTAATTAAATCCTCTAGTAGGGTGTAGCACGCCCACCACAAACGCTACTGTAGGCCGAAAGATTTTTGTTCTATATGTCTAGCTGGGAGTAGCTTACCCTAAAATAACTATAGGCTATGACAAATGACCAACAATCAGGGAGTAAGGTGCACCCCATGAGTCAGAGCCACCGGGTGTTCCCATAAGTCGTAGGGTGCCCCACTCTAGACCATCATTCCAACACCCCCTCGAGGGATTCTTAGTAAAAGAACTCAGAAATAGAATTCAGATGGCTAAATTTTGTAAAGCTCCTTGAAAGAGGAAAGGGATGGAGCTGATCTACTCGATATTATGAATACACAAATTAGAATTTGGTTGAGGTTACTCCCGCTAACATTGAGTTCATAGCTGAATGATTGTAGGCTAGCTCCGTAAAAAAGATTGAAGAGGTTGAAACCTCATACCATTTCCCTTAGAAGGTATAAAACATCACCTTTGATTGCTTCATTGGTTCCGCTAACGTCGAGTTCGTAGCTGAATGACAGTAGACTAGCTCTATAGATAAGATCAAAGAGGTCGAAACCTCGTACCATCCTTAAAAGGAATAAGCATCATCCTTAATCACTCTATTGGTTCCGCTAACGTTGAGTTCGTAACCGAATGATAGTAGGCTAGCTCAACAAAAAGGATCGAAGATGTTGAAACCTCGTACCATTTCCCTCGAAAGGGATAAACATCATACTTGATTGCTCTTTTGATTCCACTAACGTTGAGTTCATAGCCGAACGATAGTAGGCTAGCTCCGTAAAAGCAGTCGAAGAAGTCAAAACCTCGTACAACTTCCCTCGAAAGGTTATTAGGCTTTCACTCTAGATTTTGGCCCGCCGACCTTTTATTCTTGAGATTTAGCCCGGAGACCTCTTGCTCTCAAACTTCTGCATGAAATTAGCTGTGATCAGCCTCTCACTCTCGAGCTTTGGCCCAATAGCCTTTCATTCTTGGGATTTATCCCGAAGGCCTCCCACTCTCGAGCTTCTACTCAAAATTGAACGTGACAGCCTTTCATTCTCGAGTTTTGTCTTGAAAACCTTTCATTCTTGAGAGCGCTTGAGGCTGACAGTTGCCAAATTAAAGCAAGTGTTAATAAATGAGCCGAGAAGATGGCTCATAAGTGAAGGAGGTTGATGACCCTTTTGTATATTAACGAATGCCAAGATGGCTTTAAGGTAAGAATGTCGATGCCTTTCCCTCAGACGAGAGGGATTCCCCCGCCAAGTGTGACATTCATTATAAATTCATAGGTACTTTGGGATACACACCCAAGTGTATCGCATCCTAGGTTTTCATCAAGAAATTCCTTAGAATCCTATCTCTTCACGAGACTCTTGACAGGGAGCTCCACCTGAAACTCTCGAGGACCTTTCTTTAGAGGGAGTTTCACAGATACGGGTTACCCCAACCTCGGAAGGGGTCTTAGTGGGCTTTTGCCCATTCCTCCCCCATATGGGAGGATTTCCTATGATCAGATGTTCCCTCCGCAAGAGACTGGTTGGAGTTTTCGGTTTGGCTGATACCCACGAGTGGGTTCCCGATAACCATGGATTCAAATTTCCCCCAGTGATTGGGTTTTTCTCCCTTTGACAAAAATGCTTGTTATGTGTCTTTTTTATATTCTGAGCCAGTGACACTCATTTAAGAAAACCAAATGCCATATCGAGAACTAAAATCTTAAGCCCCTCGAATGAACTTCGTTGAAAGGACCTTTGATTTTCTGGGGGCTTACTGATGATATATAGTTTTGAGTGACCTATTATCTACGGGCCACATGTCAAAATAACTAGGGTTGCTAAAATATGTCATGTATGAGTATAGAGGCATTTATCATATTAATTTAAGGAGGATTACTTTGAAAATTGTTAAACTAGAGCTTCTCAGAGCTAATGTTAGTTGCAAACCTGAAAATGGAAAGCCATTTTTCAATATCATAATGAAATTAATTTCACTTTACATTTATTGTTTAGGATTAAGCAAAAATTTCCAGGAGCAACAAGAGGCAACAAGTGCCGTCAAAAAGTCAGAAAAAGAGAGGTTACAAGTGCTGTCAAAAAGTCAGACAAAAGAGATGCTACCAGTTAAGCAAGGAGCAACAATAAAGGGAGGCAACGAGTAAATGAATAGAGATTATAAGAAGTCATTTTTATTTGAGTAAAGTTCTAAAATAACCATGACTTTAGGTCGAAAGTGTCAATCTAACCCTGCAATCTCAGAAAGTGCCAAAATGACCCTTGACCGTGTTGACCATTAGGTCAACAAATTTCTAGCCGGATTGTATGGAAAAGATGATTTTACCCTTGAAATAAAAAAACAAAAAGATGAAAAAAAATCATGTTGTCTCCCCCGGTTTCTATCCCTTCTCCCCCGATTTTCTTCCCCCCTTTTCTCTCCCCTCGATTTTCTATCCCTTCGTTCCGATTAATACATGGCATGGG
>JAULKK010318876.1:0-11499 GCA_032355705.1 Rubia peregrina
ACTAATAATCTTAGCTGCACTTTTATGTGTAACGGATGCTCCAAAAATGCGTTACAACTGGAATTTTCTTTTGTAGTGTTTCTTTGTGAGATTAAATGTTCCGTAGGTGTTATTGATAATTTGAAATCGCATTTGAATTATTTTGGTGTTTCCGTAGAGTCGCAAGGTCGTTCAGGTGGGCCTCGCATTGTTATGGAGTAAACATGTAGTGGTAGATTTAAAGTTTATGGCGAGTAGTTATATACTCCATCTGTCTCATTCTAAATTGTTTATTTACTTTTTCACTGTCTTCAATGAGTATGTTTGACCGTAAATATCTCTAGTTACTTGTAATAATGACACATAAAAAATTAATATTTAGAAAATAGATGTTAAGACAAATTTAACATTATCTCACATGATACATTTGTTATTTATATATTCACTTATATTTAGGGTCAAAGTTTACAAAGTTTGACTCTCAAAAATTAAATAAGCAATTTAGAGTGGGACGGAAGGAGTAGATGTTTTTGCTATGATCTCTGGAAGTCGTGTTCGTATCGCTGGCTATTATGGCGAGCCAGTCATGGCTGATCGAATGGAGGGATTGGAAGCTTCCAATAGCTAGTCATAGAACAAACTATACCATGGACATGTCTTGGTGACTTCAATGAAGTTCTAGCACACGAATATTTTCAAGGAATTAGACCAAGAGCCATAATGACAAATAAAAACTTTTAGAGAGGCGTTGAATTTCTGTGGATTGTTTGATATGAGGTATACAAGATTGAAGTTCACTTGGAATAGGCTTGCAGCTCAGCCGAATACGAAGAGAGCTAGACTCGATCGTGCAACATGCAATTAAAGTCTACATGAGTTATTATCGTGGTCTTCCGTCAGTGTGATCCCTATGGTATACTCTGATCATATGTGTCTGTTAGTTTACCCTCAAACTCGTGACCTGTCTACTAGATAACACAGGAGAAAGAAAAGATTCTGCTTTGAGGCACATTGGGTCCGAGCTAGTGACTGTGAGAAGATGATAAAGGAGGCATGAAGTAGTTCATTTTTACCTCTTTCTTTGCCATAGAAACTCACAAACCGATCGCTAGGTTTGCTGAGATTGGAGAAAGAGAACTTACCGGATATTCCTAAAAGATTGGAGGAAGTGAAGAAAGGAATACTTTCTTTAAAGGGTGGAACTATCACTGAGGAGGTGAAAATAGAGATCGCGACACTAAGGAAGGAGTACGACTTCTTGCAAGATGTCGAGGGTATCAAGTAGAAACATAGAGCAATGCAGCACTACTATAAGGAAGGTGGTAGGAATACGACTTTTTTTCCACAAATTTGCTTCGTAAAGAAAGTCGATCAACCACATTGGAGGCATGAGAGATGCAAATCAGGAATACAAAACAGATGAAGGAAGCATTGAGCGGATCATAACAGACTATTTCGGAGGGCTCTTTTCCTCATCAGAACCGTCGGGTAAGGTTATGCAGCAAGTGGTTGGCCGAATTCAGCCCAGGATCACAACCGAGATGGGAATGTCCTTTATGCGTCCATACCTAGGTGCAGTCGTTACAAAGGCAGTCAAATAGATGCATCCGTTTAAATCACCTGGACCTAACGGTATGATACTTATTTTCTTTAAAAAAAAATTGGTATGTCTTTAAGGATTATGTGACTGCTTTTGTTTTAAAATTCTTAAATGATGGGATTTTCAAGCCTTCTGTGAATTATATGCATATAATTTTGATCCTAAAAACCAGCAGCGGGAGCTGATCACTCAGTTTAGACCCTTCAGTCTATGTAATGATGTATACTGACTAGCGTATAAAGTGATGGCGAACATATTAGGGCCGATCATTCCAAAGATAATCTCGGAATATCAATCGGCTTTC
Organism: Rubia peregrina; assembly: GCA_032355705.1. Classification (NCBI taxonomy): domain Eukaryota; kingdom Viridiplantae; phylum Streptophyta; class Magnoliopsida; order Gentianales; family Rubiaceae; genus Rubia; species Rubia peregrina. Next base: position 1,884 of record JAULKK010318876.1, read on the forward strand.
ATACCTGGTAGATTGATCACTGATAATATTCTTATTGCGCATGAGTTTCACCATACCATGAAGAACTGTAAGACATGAACCCTGGGCCATATGCGTATTAAGCTTTATATGAGCAAGGCATTTGATTGCATTGAATGGGACTTTATGTTTCACCCTGAAGGCTATGGGCTTTCCAGAGGGATTTGTATGGCTCATACGCTAATGCCTATCGACAATGTCCTTCTCCTTCATTCTCAATGGCGGTGAGATGGGTTTTCTGCGGCCTAAGAGAGGATTACGCCAGGTGATCCATTATCACCCACATCTTTAGTATATGTTTTGAGGTATTTTCTGGAATTCTCACGGATTTGATGTGCTCCGGAAAGATCAAAGGAGTTGGTGCTTCCAGATATGGACAAAATATTTCACATCTAATCTTCGATAATGATACGCTATTTTTTTATGAGGCGAACGAACATGAGGCTGAGCACATTCAGTGGGTGATTACTTTTTATGATAGTATATTAGGACAGTGAATCAATGCAGACAAGTCAGGTATTTTATTTAGCCCTAATACTGCGATGGAGAGAAGGATCAGAGTACGTAATATTTTGAAGACACCAAAAGTAACTTTGCATGGCACTTACTTGGCTTGTCCTTGGAAATTGTCCATATCAATTCAGAGATTTTTCAGAATTTAAAGGATAAAATTAGGCAACATATAAATGGTTAGAGTGAACGCAACCTGTCAAAGGTGGGAAAGGAGATTCTAATAAAATTTATTCTACAAGTTATACTGAACTACGCTATGAGTTACTTTAGTATCCCGGATACCATTTTGGACAACATTCAGGGTATGATAAGTAGTTTTTGGTGGGGAGGAAATACGACATTACTGCGAAAAATACACAAGATTTTATGGGAGAAGATGTCTCATGCAAAAACAAATGGAGGCTTGGGATTTTGGAATCTGAAAGTGGCAAATTTAGCCCTTCTTGGAAAGCAGGAGTGGCATTTTTTGGTGCATCAGAATGCACTAGTCACAAGAGTTTTAGAGATAAATATTTCTCCAACTCCTCGATGTTTGAAGCCCGCTTGGGACCGAGACCCTCTTGGACATGGAGAAGCATTTTAAAAGGAGTTTATGTTCTTAGAATGGGATGCTGGAAGCATATCAGACTAGGTGAGCAAATGAGTATATGTCATGACCTATGGATACCTAGTCTGGGGGTGTTCTTGGTGAAGAATGCGGAACTCATTCTGGAGGAGCTATCTACGATTGATGATTTCATTGATCCTAACACATATTGGTGGCGAGAGGATCTCTTGGATGAGTATTTTCACTCGACGATGCAACTATTATCCATCTTATTCAGCTACCCCAAGCCATGAGAATTGACCACTGGTGCTGGCACCATGTAACCACTGAGGTCTGCTTACCACTACCTTGTTGAGATGCCGAACTTGGATTTCTACCATCAACAGCCGTTGGAGAATACTGAACGAACTTTATGGAATAAACTTTGGAAACTTCGCATTCCCCAACGAGCAAAGCTGATAAGATATCAAAACCGTCATTTATTATATTTTTCTTATTTTAATATTTTTAGGAGGTCAACATTATACTCTTTTTCCCATTGGGTTTTTTAATGAGGTAATGTGATCATTTTAGATTATTTTATGTTATTATTATTATTAATGAAGCCATAAATTCAGTCATGTTGACTTAGAAGAGTTTTGGTAATATTTTAATTAGGGTTTAATTTATTTAGTTTACTCAAGTAGGTAGTTATATTGGTATATATCCCGATAATTATTTATATTACGATATATTTTATTTTTTAGGGATAAATACATTTATAACCCTGACTTTAGGCTGAAAGTGTCAATATTAACCCTGCAATTTCTGAATGTGCCAATTTGACCCTAACTAATCATTGTATGTGACAATCTAACCATAATTTTTGAAAACGTTGTGCTGAAATAACCAAATTCTTGGATTTCGGCGTTGACTCATCAAATTTCGGCAATGACAATAAGTAAAATGATAAAAAAAAATACCCTTACTCTATATCTCCTTCTTCACGGCTTCATTTCTTCTTTAGAACTCGTCTCCAGTGCCACCGTGCTCCACCTCCACCGCCGCCGCCCATCTCCATCGTCGCTGCCTCGATGCTCTGCCACTCTCTCCCCTCCCCCATCGACCATCGTCACTCTCTTCTCTTTCTCCTCCCCTCGCGGTTCCTCATCCCTCCTACCTCACATCCCCGCTGCAGCATCGGAAACCCTAGCCTTTGCCACCCTCTCCCCTCAACCGGCTCGTCTCTGTCGTCGGCCACCACCGCTCACTGTCGTCTTTTCCACCAGCCAACCCTAAATCCTAAACCCAATCCAGTGCCGGCCACCACCGGCCAATCCTAAATCCTAAACTCAGTGCTCTCCTCGTTATTCCTCCTCTTTCCCCTCCCCTCTCACCACCGTCGCCTAAACTCAGTGTCGGGAAGAAAAGTTTGCTGAAAGAAAGGAGGAAAATCGGGATGAGTCAGGTGAAAGGGTGGCATTTTCTGAGAAGAAAGGGGAACAAAGGAGTAAAATCGGGAAGAAAGGGAAAGAAAAGAAGAAAGAAGCAAAATCGGGATCATAAGAAAATTTTGGCATTTTTTTAATTCAGGGGCAAATTCATCATTTCACCTGATTCCGGCCATATAATGGTTGACTAAAAAGTCAACCAAGGCGAGGGTTATATTGGCACTTTTTCAAATTGCAGGGTTATATTGGCAATTTCAGCTAAAAGATAGGGTTATTTTAGCACTTTACTCATTTTTTTAAGTTATAGAAACATCATTGAAATAAATAAAAATAAACATAAAATTACCATATTATAAATTACAAAATAACTACGTCTAACGGTTAGTTGGTCTAAAACAAGAATTTGTGAAATATTTAATGTATATAAAAATATATTTAACCATGGATCGAGATCGAGATCGGACACGAGATCGAGTTAAGATTTTATAGATTTGATTGAACTCGAGAAGTTTCAAACAAGCCGAGCTCGAACTAAGGATTGTTCGAGCTCAATGCAACTCATTCATTGCCTATATGTTGTTTGTCAATAAGTCTGATCTCAACTATGTCAGTAGGGTGGCAAAACAAACCGTAACTCGCGGATCAAGCGGATTATGAATTTTAAATTCGTATGGATTTAATGAGTAACAGATCAAATGGGTAATTGAAAATATAGGTTGGGCGGGTTGGATATTCAGGTTGACCGTGGATTTACATAAATGGGTCAATATATGAGTTGAAATATGCGGGTTTACCCATTTAGGTCAATAAATGAGTTGAAACCAGCGGGTTAACCTATATAAGTTGGTATATAAACTCATACAAGTCAATAAATGGGTTACCCGCAAATTTATCCATATAAATTAGGATGTAAACTCATATTGGTTTATATGGGTTGAAACCAGCAGGTTTACCTATATGGGTTGCTATATAAACTCACATGGGTCAAGATATGGGTTCAAATCTGCAGAATTGCCCATTTTTACACATGGCTGGGATATTTTTGATCTCCGGGTTGAGTAGATTTCAATTCAACCGATTTTTTACCTAATTCATTTTGACCCATTATAAAACGAGTCCAAATGTGTTATACCTGTATTTTTTTTACTACCCAAATTACTGAACACATATTTTTTATTACCAAAATTACTCAACGGATATTCAAATATAGAGGAAGGGCCATACCATCTTGCATTGTTTGTGAGTTATTTTTCTGGTTTTCATTGATGATCACGAGGGGGATGAAGTGGGTTGTGGCTTGACCTATGGGAGTCCATTTAGGAATAAATGAGAATTTTAAGGACCTACACAAAGTAATATTATAACCTAATTTAGAGCAGTGAGCATCTGCCGCCTCCGTAACCTCCACCGCTACCGCTTCTCTCCGCCTCTTCGCATCCCTTCGTCACTGCCCCCTCTCTCTGGCTTCGCCATCTTCAACCTTGCTATTGTCTTCAACCTTGACCATATATGTCTGCCTCCGCCTCTCTCCACCACCACTACCGCTTCTCTCCGCCTCCTAGCCTCCTTCTACCGCCACCTCCCCTCTTTGTCGCTACCCCCCTCCCCACCTCTGTTGTCTTCAAACTTGCTACTATCTTCAACCTTTCCCATATCTATCCTCATCCGTCTCTCTCTACATCATCGCCTCCCTACGTCGGCACCCCTTCTCTCTGTCACTGTGAGGGATCGGTCGCTGATGAGGAAGCTGGGGAAGCTAGGGTTCTGAGGATTGTAGTTGTCGAGAAAATGGGGAGGAGAGAAGAATTGTGACTAGCGAGGGATGTGGAGGACATGGTCATTTTTGGAGGTTTCCGTCGGCAATAATGTATTTTAGTGTAATGTTAAGTCGCAGTTTGGCAGATAATGTAAAGGGTTGAGTTAATGTGGTGATGGTGCAGATTGGGTGGGGGAGTTTAGGGTTTGGAAGGATTTTTTAGTGTTTGAGATGTGTGTAAAATTTTAACTTAATAAGGTTAATTATTCTTATTACATGTTGAATATTCCTGAAAACAAAAGTGCGTAGATTTGTTTGGGACAGACAAAAAATGAAAGTGTGAAGCTTTGGTTAGGACGGAGGGAGTAATAATATAATGGAACATATATAAGTGTTACCCATATTGGAACGATTGAAGATTCCAAGTTAAGAGTGAAGTCGGAGGTCCATCAAAGACTTCATCAACGTTCCTTGAAACGACCACGATCCTTTAATCCAACAACGGTGGAAATCCTCAATGAGCTCGTATCGAACGAGGACGTGTTTGATATGTAACGAGCTCTGGTATATATCCTGGAATCCCACTATTTTAAATGAATTTTCTAGTTGTATCATGGTATGGAGACCCTTCATAAACTTATCGACCAATGTGTTTGAGTAGTGAGCTGAGAGTTGATGGATTTCATCTTGGTGCACGGGAAAGTGATGTTTCCAAGGTGTTCAGTTTTGGATTACAGGTTGGGATTTTTTAGGTAGGGAAGAAGTTTGGGGTGGGGATTTTGTTTTTAGGGCAGCAAGGAAGCTTTTTGTCCCACCTGGTGGGGGTGGCTCTACCATTGTTGGTGAACGTCCGATAAAGTACGGTGAAATAGATCAATTATAGGGGAAAAGTAAGATATATGATAGAGGGTTTAGAAAGAGAGGGGGTGGGGAATGATGCTTTACTAATTCAATTTGACCTCTTTCTTGAATGTCTGTTAATCATTTTAATGATTTATTTTATACTTTCATTTTCTATACATTATAATGATAGAAATTACCGTTAGAAAATATATAAATTAGTATATATATTTAGAATATTTGTTAATTATTTCAACAACTTAGTTTAGAGTTTCATATTTTTTAATACTTTTACGAGCTTAGTTTCATTTTTTTTAAAGAGATAATTACTCCTTCTGGTTTTTTATTTTTAGCTCCTACTTTTGGCACTCATTTTAACAAAGAGTGAAATGAATGGTGAGGATTGCATTGAAAGTAGAGAAAGTAAATTGAGTGGATGAAAATATAGGATTAGCCAAATATGGAAAGGAAAGTGCGCAAATTTGTCTGGGACAGACAAAAAAGGAAAATGTGAAGATTCGGTTGCGATGGAGGGAGTAATAATATCATGGAACATATATAATTGTTACCCATATTGGAACGATTGAAGATTCCGAGTTAGAAGTGAATTCAGAGGTCCATCGAAGAACTTCATCAGCGTTCCTTAAAACGACCACGATCCTTTAATCCAGCGGCAGTGGAAATCCTCAGTCAGCTCGAATCGAATAAGGACGTATTTATCTAACAAGCCCAACAGATATAAGCCATGGAATCCTACTATCTTGAATGAATTTTCTAGTTGTATCATGGTAGGACGGCCCTTGATAAACTTACCAACCAGTGTGTTTGAGTAGTAAGCTGAGAGCTGTGGATTTCTTCTTAATGCATGGACAAGCGATGTTTCCCAGGTGTTCATTTTTAGATTGCAGGTTGGAATTGTTAGGTAGGGAAGAGGTTATGGTGAAGATTTTGTTTTTAGGAAGGTTTTTGTGCCACCAAGGGGGTAGCTCTACAATTGTTGGTGAATTTCCGATAAAGTCCGGTGAAATAGATCTGTTAGCAGTGAAAAGTAAGAGAGATGATAGAGGGTTTAGGGGGGGGTTTGAATAATTTTTCCTAATTCAATTTGACTTTGTTTTGAATGCCTGTTAATCATTTTAATGATTTATTTTATACTTTCATTTTTTATACATTTTAGTGATAGAAATTACAGTTAGAAAATCTATAAATTATTTTATAGATTTAGATAGAATATTTGTTAATTATTTCAACAACTTAGTTACACCTCTGGTTTTTTGTTTTTGCCTCCTACTTTTGGCACTCATTTTAATAAAGAGTGAAATGAATGGTGAGTATTGCATTGAAAGTGCATAAAGTAAATTGAGTTGATGAAAAATCTATGATTTGCCAAATATGGAAAGATGCCAATATATTAAAAAAACATTCCCTTAAACGAAAGGAAGCCAATATTAGAGGACTGGAGAGAGTATATATCAATTCATACCTTTAGAGTGTTTGTTAAATGTTTTATTGATTTTTTTTACTTTAATTTTCTGCAAGATAAAGACAGAACTTACAATTAGAAAGTGTAAATTAGTTCCTATGTTTAGAATATTTGTTAATCGTATTAATGACTTATTTTAGACTTTTATTTTCTATATGTATAATGATAGACTTACAATTAACAAATATATATTAGTTCATGTGTTTAAAATGCTTGTTAATAGTTTTAAACTCTTACTCTTCTGTCCCAACTCAAATTGTCCACTTTCCATCTTGGGCTGTCTCACCTTAAATTACACATTCCGATTTATTCCACTTTTGGCCTGGTTGAATTCCTTAAATTCCACTGATGAGTTATTCAAATATCAAGAAAGTCATATTGGCTTGACCAGTCAACCTGTTTTGGCCCACATTTGTTCACTTTAATCTCCCTCTCTTCTCCCATTCAATTTCTAATCTCATAAATGTTCTCCTTTTCGCGATACCCTACTTCTCCTTCTCCCTCCTCTCTGCGTTTTCTCTTCCTCGCTCCTCTTCTCCATTGTGCCTCCAACTTTCTTCTAATTTTCTCCGTACAATCATCTTTCTTCTCATTTCCTCCTCACATTCAAGCACCTCTTTCAATTTCTCCTTTGTTTTCTCCCAAAATTCCAACCGTTTTCATTTGTTTTGTAGATTATTTTTTAAAAAAAATCTCTGATTTTGGTTTTGACTCTTGTTCTGAATGTTTTTTTAAACTTCTTTGATTTCATGCTTTGCAAATGATTGATTGAATGATTTTTGGAGCTCCTTACATGTAGGTGTCACGTGTCCAAATTTGATTAGAACCTCAATATGATGTAAGTAAATAAAGTTGACCGACGGTAATTTTTAGATTTTCATCTACAATGGTAACGTCGCATTTATAACATCAGCATGTTGTGTCCATAAATAAAATTTAAAATATTTATATTTATATTTGCACAATTTCCACTCAATTTGACATGTCCATACATAAATTAAAAAACTTTAATATTTACAAAGTTTTCATCGTGATTATCCATTGACGTGAGTTTATTAGTACTTATATTTTATTAAATATATTTTAATTATTAATTAATTAATAATTAATTATTTAATAATTCATAACATATCTACTAAATTAATATATATTTTTTGAATATATATTTAATTAATTATATATTAAATTTAAATTTGAGTAATTGAAAGTTTGAATTCCTATAAATTTAACTTTAAACTCATAATTTTATAAATATAATATAAATTATGATAAATTACAATTATTGAACTAATATAGCTATTATTTATAAATTATACTCCCTCTATCCCAAGAATATTGACCTAGTTGCTTTTGGACCAAAATTTTATGTAAGTTTATGTGCCATGAAATAATTTTGGAAGAGTGGGTCTCCTGACAGGCGGCCCGTCGATAAGCTTATTGGCTGGCCACTTATTTTTACTTTATACACTGCATTTGTTAAATTACCTACTAAATTTTAAAAATATTTTTTTATGTTGTATATTTTTATCATATTATTACTTGGTTTAACTTTTAAAATACAATATTTAATTTTTATAAAAAATTACAACATTCAAGGGATAATCCATTGTGGACCGTCCATAAGTTTATGAAAAAACTGCCTTTCCTGAGACTTTCTTATTTTGGAAAAGTATGGATATTTTAGAAAAACAGTAGGTCCGCTCTCAAAGTTTCAAAGTTTTTAAACATAAAGAGAACATTATGGAAATTTAACATCACATTCTTTGTCATTTTAAGTAATTTTCAAAGTATGTCATTACTTGTGGAATGGGCGAAAATAGAAAGTAGGCCATGGAACGGAGGGAATATTAGATTTTAATATTTTCTACCGTTATAAATTAAAATTAAAATTTATTATACTTTTAACTAATATGAAATTATTAATTAATCATACTATAAAATTTATATCTTAAATGAAAATATTAAAATTGTTAAAAGTAAATAAATAATTGTCAACATTTAATGTTTGAGTCTGTCTCATGCGAGACCAAAGACTAAATTACAAATATAGAAAATTAAAAATATGAAAAATTAAATTTGGGGGTTTAAACATAAATATTACATATTCGGGGTGAAAATTTAAAAAAATTAAAGAAATATCAGGGACTAATATGCAAAAATGAAAAACTACCTTCTTCTCCGGCGAGTACATCTTCTCCGGCAAGTCCATCTCTGTCGCGCTCCACCACTTCACCAACGTTCTTCCAAGCTCAATCTCACCTGCGTTCCACCGTGCAACCTCCTTCTCCGTCATTCCACCGCAGATCAATCGTCTTCTCCGTCAAAATCCTCAATTCGCACAACCAAAAAAATCTTTCTCCGGAAAAGTTGATGAGACGTCAAATGCATGTATTTTTCGAAGCATTTAACATCTCTTTTGTTATCTTTTTGTTGGAATATTTCTATATATAGGTAGGTTTACATCATAAGGGGTTTAGATGACCGTTTTCAGTTTTCATATCTAAATCCTTCATTTTGTACCATATTTTTAGTCTAATGGACTTTTGGTCCTCACGAGCATCTAGATTCCTTTTGTGAGATAAATTTGTAGATTGTTCGTAAACACTTCGGAGTGTTTTAGTGAAGGCCATTCGCAAGGATTGTAGAAGATTGAAGGTCACGAGTCAAAACGTGTTAGAAGATAGAAGGGTCGAAGAAGGAAGGCAAAGAAGCAGATGAATTGTGACTTGGATGTTTATGACTAGAATTGTGACTCGGATGAGTTGTGACTAGAATTATCCATGAACTATAAAATTGACTAAAATAACTCCTAAATCGGATCATCGGTTCACCCGTAGCAAGAAGTTGAAGAAAAGAAGGACCGGCGGGCGCCCAAAACTCAAGGGGGAAACACCCCTCAACACCATAACGCGCGGCCAGTCCTTTTATGGGCGCGACCGCGCTGGGGTGGCTTCGTGCGCACCTGACCGGGTGTTTCAGCACGCGCGCACGTGTGCTACACTTTTTTACTTTTCTTGACCAAATTAGGC
>JAULKK010318895.1:0-11499 GCA_032355705.1 Rubia peregrina
ATGATGGCGCGGGCGCAGGATATGACGATGAGCCGCGCCCTGGGAAGAAGCTTCGAATGTGATTTGAGATACTTTTTATACTTTTCAATGCAGATGGGCGGTAAATGATGCTTGTAAGTTTTTAAATGTTTCACATGGTGGATACACCTGGTGTAAATTATGAAGGCTTAACAGGGTTTGCAAATGTGTTCTTAGAGTGCAACTCTCTCTTCTAGTAAAATGTATTTGGTTTGGAGAAGGACGTTTATTTTGAGCCTTACTTTATTTATTTATGGAGAAAATCATTTGAAGAATACAAAGTCTTGTTTTAGACAAGCTAAACTTTAAGTTAGAGTTTATTGTGTAATTATAAGAAGTTTCATTTGGCATGAGTTTTTTTTTAAAAGCTAATAAATCTAGGGATTTATTATGTGATTATCAAGTATTATATATAACATTTTTTTTCCATTTCCTTTCCTCCTCTCCGATCTGAGGCTTGTAACCACCGCCAACAACCATTGTTCCCCCGCTCAGCACCACTGCTCCACTGCCGCTCTTCTTCTTCTTTTACTGGCATTGGAGCTAGGGCACCGACGGCGGTTAATGACTTCGCGTTTACCTCATTGGCGGAGCTAGGGTGGCGTCGCGATTATCACCGGCGAAGCTAGGGTTTCATCGCCGACGATTCTTCTTCTTCCATCGTTATGGTTGCAGAGTCACGACGTCTTTCGTTTCTAGCTCATCGATGGTGAGGAGCTCTGCTGCTGAGTTTGTAGAGTTGCGGATCTCTGATTGTCGTACCTTCTTCTTCTCTGTTTTTTTGCCAGCGAGATCTTATGTTTCCGACGCTTCTGACGACATCAGTGAAGGATTGATGATGATGACGAAGGATTGACGATCGGAAGAGGACCGCAGTGCTGGTGGAAGAAACATTATCACTGAAGAAGAAGACGCGTGAGATGCACGCGTCCGAAGAAAGAAGACGACGAACATGGTACGTGCGAATTGAGGTGACGGCGGGCCGAGCTTATGCGCATGAGAGGTGAGGTTTAATTTTGTGTTATGTTTTTTTTCAAAGATATATAGTGAGTTTTAATATTATTTAATTGCGTGTGTTAGTAAAGGTTCTCTTGTTTAGTTGTTGGTATTTTGGCCTTTGAGGTAAGTGGTCTATATTTGAATCCCAATGAGATTTTTTAAAAAGGAATTTTTGTTCTTGAGGTACTGTACCTTTTTTATTGATGCTTGTAGCTTTTTCCCCCTCTCATGTTAATGTTTTTCATTATTCGGGTGAGGTTTATTTGATATGAGTTGATGTTTTGTAGTTTTTTTTGGGTGATATGGATTGATATTTGTATTTTTTCTTTCTTGTTGATGTTTTTCATTTTCCTCTTGAGGTTTAAGTGATAAGAGTTGAGGTTTTGTAGTGTCTTTTTTCTTATGTTGATGTTTTTCTTTTTCCGGATGAGGTTTAGCTGTTTGGAGTTGATGTTTGTAATTTTTGGTGATATAGGTTGATATTTGTAGTTTAAAAAAAAATTAAATTGTCGATGTTTTATGATTTTCAGAGTGAATAATTTATACCCCTGAGGTACTGTAGCTTTTTGGTTGATGTTTTAGTTTTTTTCCTCTCATGTTAATATTTTTTATATTTTTCAGGTGAGTTTTAGGTTATATGAATCGAGGTTTTGTAGTTTTTTTGGATATATGGGTTGATATTTTTAGTTCCCCCCTCTTATGTTGATGTTTTTCATTTTCTAGGAGAGTTTTAGGTGATAGGAATTGATGTTTGTAGCTTTTGGGTGATATAGGTTGATTTTTGTTGTGTTTTTTCTCTCATGTTGATATTTTTCATTTTTCGGGTGAGGTTTAGGTGTTAGGAGTTGATATTTGTAGTTTTTAGTGATATAGGTTGATATTAGTAGTTTTTTAATAAAAAATATTGATGTTTTATGATTAGAGTGAAAAAATTATACCCTTGAGGTACCATAGGTTTGATGTCGATGTTTTTAGTTTTTTTTTCTTCTGTCATGTTGAAATTTTCATTTTCAGGTGAGTTTTAGTTGATATTTGTCGATGTTTTGTAGTTTTTTTGGATTATATGGGTTGATATTTTTATCTGCTCTCGTGTTAATGTTTTTTTCCTAAGTGACTTTTAGGTGATAGTTGATGTTTTTAGCTTTTTTTGTGATATACGTTATGTTTTGTAGTATTTTTTTCTTATGTTGAAGTTTTTAAATTTTTCAGGTGAGTTTTAGGTGATAGGAATTTGTATTTGTAGTTTTTTGGTGATATAGGTTGATGTTTGTAGTTTAAAAAAAATATAATTTAAGTTTTGATGATGTATTGATGATTTTCAATTTATGATATTATAATTTTCACTTGATATTTTGTTAGTTGTAGTCGATGTTTTTCAATTTGTTGATATTTATTTAATTTTTAACATATTTTTTGTCGATATTTTATGATATTTTATGCACTTGTTTAGTCGATATTTTATGATTTTTCATTGATGTTTTGCTAGTTGTACCTGATGTTAATGATTTTCAATTCGATGACATGTTGATTTTTGCAATTTTGAATTTTATTTTTTTAAAAAATACAATATTTTTTTTTGATTTTTTGTGAATATCTCGTCGATTGCAGCTGGATGAAAAAATGATGGGAACAATTGGAGAAAGGTCTCTGGAAAAATATTCGAAGATATGTCTTTGAAGAAATATTAGAAATAGATATCTGGAAATAGAATGAAGTTAGAATTGCATAAATGCCCATGCTCAAAGTTTAACCTGTATAACAGGAAACCATCTCTTTGAAGAAAAGATAAATCGAAATGGCGATTGTAATTTACCTCCCAATAATAGGACGGAGTTGTACATCAGATTTTTCATTAATGGTTGGGGATGATGAGTTATAATCCATCTGCAATTTTCCCGTACCTTGCTTTTTCGATAACCGATACTAGTGCCTACTAAATCAGAAAAAACTCTCCTCTCATTTCTAAAAGCTGAGCATTTACGATGAGGGTTTGGATCGGACGCAATTTTTAATTGAGCCCAAACCGAGCCCGAAAACCTCCACAATGGTGGGTTTGGAGCGGGCTGCATTGAAGCGGCCCACTGGTCTGGTTGGGAGGATTGAGCCCGCACCCAGCACAACGTCCGTGGCTTCCCCATGTGCGCCTGACACTCCTGCTGTGTTGTGCCTTTTTTTGACCCGAGGTGCCACGTGACACCTTATTATTAGGTCATGTGGCACTGTTGTCCCCCAGTTTTTTAAAAAAAATAAAAAAAATTGATTGTTCTGTTTAAACATTTTAAAAAGTGAAAAATTCTCAAAAAAATTGATATTTTTTCCAAGATCAAAATTAAATCTTAGTTATTTCTAAAAATCAAAATTACATTTTTTAAAAAATGGTTCTTTTTAATTATGGTTCATAAAATAAATTTTAAAAATTGAAAATAATTTCAAAAATTAAATTTGAAAAAATTAAATTAAATAATTATAGGTGCATTATTAAATTTCACATTTAAATTTATTTTATTAGGTAAATTTACTTGAATTAAATATTAAATGTAAAAATAATGAGTAACATAGAGAGAATCAAGTGTGGTCCATGTAGAGGGTTCAAAGTGGTTTCAACCATTATGGAGAAAACAAATGAAGTGATTTAGATGCGGGCTCAGTCGATGAAGTGAAAAAGATAAATTAATTATTTAATAAATTGAAACCACAAGAGCGGGCTCAAAGCGGATTTACCATTGTACATGGTCTTAATGTTTAACGTTCAATTATTGAAGTTAACGTATTTCCATGGCGGCACTGCCATGGCTGGTGGCAACCCAATCTTTCAGAGTAATGCTCTAACATCCCGCACAATCCAAAATGCCTCCTCATATTTCCCAACTCCATCATGTTTTCACCTATAAACATGAATTGACTGTGTTTCACTTCGAAGAAGATATTAACATCCTCGAAGCCCCTTATTCTAAATCTCTAATTGCCAAATTTGGTTGAAGGAGACCGATAAGAAAAAATTCAAACTATTAGATTGAAATGCCACGCCAATTTATCGGCGATGGACAACAGACACGTCAGAATCAGTTGCACCTAACAAGGATGGCTTAAAAGAACATGGTCGTTGTGGGCAGCACTATGCAGGGTTTCTAATTTGGACAAAGGATTTTCATTACGATGAGAAATCTTCTTTGGCTCTAGTTTAACTCAATGTGGAGCACCTGTTGATGTATATATGTTGGGTCTCCTCCTAATTCTAAAACTCTCTGTTGATGGAAGAGGGAGATGTTTCTAGTATGTTTGAGGGAAGAATTTAGACTACATCTTAGAATGCTCCAAACATTTATTATAGTTGTTAGGGAGAAGAAAGAATATTTTAGAGTTTTCTTTGTGCACATAAAAATAGAGCTGTTAGAGAAGAGTTCATCATTCAATTCCCATTCTGTCCACTCTATAACCAGTTCCATTTCTTCGACTACGAGAGAGCCACTCTTAAAGTGAGACGTTAGAGAGAAGTTTTCATCCTCTAGTTAGTGAGTGTTCCACCATAGTGTGAGTATCCTTGTGATCTACCCAACTTGGTGAGATATTTGTAACCCTACTATAGTGTCTTATAGTGTGAGAGATCCACTCTTAGATTGAGGAGTTAGAGAGAAGTTTTCAGCATATCCAGCTAGTTAGTGAGTGTTCCAGTATAGTAAGAGTATCCTTGTAATCCACCCAACTTGGTGAGATGTTTGTAACCCTACAAGAGGAGGATACACATGATTTAAAGGGTTTCAACACAACTCTTCATCTCCCCCACAACGCCACCCGACAACCAACAATCAGAGATGACATCTTTCATAACAATGATCAAAATCTCTGTAACATCTCAAAGTCATTTAGTTTCAATTCTTTTCAGGAAGCTCACACTTCACTAGCAGGGCCGATCCTAATGGGAGGCAAATGAAGTGTTCGCTTTAGGCTTTCAATTTTACAATTATATAGGGGCCTCATTATATATATATACACATTACTATATATAAAAATGGTAAATATTACATATTCTAATTAGCCGCTTCAATAATCTTAATTCCATTTTCATGTGAGGCCCCATTTCAGAAATATTACTTACCCTAAATATCATGAGCATGATCTATTTTTCTAATTTACTTCAAACCCCCAAAGTGTTAGGGTCGGCACTGTTCACTAGTTCTGGAAACAGGGATACAATATGAGAATAGAATAAACTTCTTTAATGGTCCAAGGAGAGTAACCAAGGTAGCTGCTAAAACTTAAAAATAGCATAATAAATGACAGTTAATATTCTTATTTGATATGTTAAGGGATTATCCACTTCTGAACATAGACTATTGATGTTGTCAAGGAAGCATAACATATATTTAATTGCAATTATTGAATCTATAACGGAAAAATGGAATAGAGAATTTCTTTCTTTTTTTTTAAAAAAAGGATTCCACTCGTCTAAATTCAAATCATGCTAAAATCTGGATCTTTCACTTTGAAAGATTCAAACTGAAATTGTTTACCGAACATCAACAATTTATTCACATCTTGTTAAAATTTAAAATACCTGATCAACAAATACAAGCTCTTATAATATATGTTCTTTAGTCCAGAAAAAAAGAAGACTTGTGCTCTTTGATGATCAATGTCTCAGTCCTATGCAACATCCTATATTTCAAGGGGGAGACTTTAATGTCATTAGGTCTTAAGAGAATATTTAGCCCTATTCACCCAAATATGGATCAAATTAGGATTTCAATGCCTAAATTACTGGAGTTTAATTCAATTGGAAACTCATTTACCTAGTGTAATGATAGAGAAAAGAAATTATGTTTTTTAAGAGATTAGATAGGATTCTAGTAAATCAGGACTTTCACACACACACACACACATATATATATATATATTAAACATGTGTTCGTATTCTAAACAAAACTCCTTCCAATCCCCCACCCCACATGTTTGCACAGTGCATCTTCTGAGGCATCTACAAAACTTTTTGATCTGGCATGAACTGTGCAATCACCCCTCTTTCGCATGTTTGCACGGTGCATCTTCTGAGACGTCTTCAAAGCTTTCTGATCTGGCACGAACCGTGCACGTTTACACGGTTCGTTCAATGGACCTTCATCTTTCTAGGCAGTTCTTGTGGCACAGACTGTGTAATATGACATGGTTTGTGCCCGATGAATAGTTTTGATTGGCATTGAAAATTTTGCTCCTTTGTCTTCTTTCCTCTTCCACTTCCTTCAATCTACTGCAATTTGGTTTAATGACCTTCATTCTTCTATCAATCTCGCGATTGTCCTTTTATCCACCACATCCATCCCAGAATAAAGTTTCTAGTTTTTAGTCAACTTTCTGAAGTCATGTTTGACCTCCAATAACTTTAGTTACATACACTAAAAGTGTATAAAAATTTGATATTTCGAAAATACAAATCGCAGGGAATCTAACAATATATCATACTGCAGCCTATATACTAGTTGAAATTTATGATCAAACATGACTTGAGAAAGTTGACAACAAATTAGGAACTTTATTCTGGGACGGAGGTAGTACCATTCTTGTGAGTGACCTTCTCCAATGATGATCTTCCATCTAAGCTCACGACAATACATATCGACCACTCATGGAGGAAAAATTCCATTAGACTACAAATACTTTGCAAAATATAGAAGTTAACATAGAATTTTTTTTAAAAAAAGATGGTTATAACTCTTTATCATAAAAAACACCTATAAATCTAATTATTCACCAACGGAAGCATATAAAAAGAAGTGCTAAATGATCTAAGAAAACGTGCATTTCCTGCCTCATCACTAGGACACATTGATTAAGGTGAAAAAGAGTAGGGGTGAGTGTCAGGTTGGTTTAATCGTTTTACCCAAAAAAAACCAAAACCGAAATTGACCTAAATAACCCAAAAAACCAAACTATCCGAATTGAATTCGGAATTAGATGTTAGTTTGAAACATAATTCAAACCGAATTCATGAGAATTTTTTTTAATTTTTTTTAATTTTTCTAAAATAATTTTAAATTCTATTAAAAAAAATATGCAATATAATTTCTACATCATCAAAATCAAGTCTTCAAAATAAAAATCCAACAAGTACAATACAAATTCAATCATAACAATTTTAGCATTACATTTAATATTAAAGATCAATAGTTTTATTTAATATTCATCTTCAAATCCTTCACATTATATAAGGCTTCAATAGAGTACTGAAATGAACCTAGAAATGTTCTTCAAGCCATATAAAGTATTGAAAGGAACCTTGGAATGTTCGTCACCCCAATTATGCTAATTTCATACAATGATAGTTTCCATTTTACAAAATAAGAATGTAGAAGGTGAACAAAAACCGGAGAGGTAGAAGAAGGCAGAAGCTCAGCTCAGTGAGGGACGAAAACCACAAGAAGAATGAAAACGAATGAATGCTCTATAGACTACAGCCACTACTAAGGCATTACCCTAAACTTAGGGTTTAGAGTTTGGGCTTTTGGAGAATAATTGTTAAAATTTATAGATTGACCATCTAGTTTATAACTATTTATAAATTTAATTTTTAAAGTTTTAAACTTATATTATTAATATATATGAGATTTTTACACTTCTAACTCTAACTTTAGGTTGAAATGCAAGTATAGCTTTGCAAAATGAGAAAGGGCCAAAATAACCCTAACTTTATGACGAACTATACGGTTATAACCTTTTGTCCTAATTTTGGCATTGACTAAAGAAATTTAGCGTTGACCAAATGTGAAGGACAAAAATACCCTTGTCCCATAACCTAACTTTTTCGTTCCCATTTTACCCCTCTTTAAAGGTTATTCCATTTTTCAAAAAAAAATCTTTCTTCTTTCGTCACCATTGAAAAAAACCAACATTTCTCTTCCACCACCCAAGCTGGAACCTCTCCCGTTATCCCTCTTGGAAAACCATCCCTATCTGCCACTATCCCATCCCGCTGGAACTTACCACCTCCCCTCCTATCAACACCCCCACTCAACCCTTGCCCCATTACCACAACCACTATCCGCTGAGAAATTTTTGCTCCAACGTACACGTTGCTGCATGAGGCGGTGGTTACGTATCTGGCTCCGGCTGGGACTAGCTCGCCGAACCCACCGCGACACACTTGTCCTCTGCCTTCACCGCAAATGGAAGGTGGATCATCCTCTGCATACTCGTCGTCGATGGGATATCCTTTTCAACCTGGGACTTAAATTCCCACTCCTATCAGAAAGCTTCTAGACCCGCTTCGTTCACTGCGGCAGAGAGGTAGTGGTTAGCTAGAACTAAGAGAAAGAAAAGAAAAAAAACATAGAAAAGAAAAAGAGGAAGAAAGGAAAATAGATAATCTGGGTGAATGGATTATGGAAATAAAAGGAATGGTTTCGACAAAGGATTTGGTTATGGTCTATGAAAGGGTTAGAAACAGTATCGCCGCCACTAAGCTTAGTTACTGTGAAAATTGGGATGAGATCAAAGAGTGTCGAAGAAAGAAAGGAATAAGAAAAAAATAGAGGCTATTTTCATCTTCTTTTTTTACTTTTATATTTTATATTTTTTAAATTAAGGGGGGAAATGGTCATTTCATTACATTCCAACAAAACTTTATCGATAATTGAAATCAATGGCGTACAGGGTTAGATTGACACATACATCTTAGAGCGAAGTGCATATATAACTCCTACATAAGTCACGAAAGTGCACATATAACCCTGTGATAATTGAAAGTATAAATATAACCCTACACAGTTAGTTTATGTGCAAATATAACCTAGTCCGGCAGTTTGAGACCGAATTATGTTAAAAATATAAATTTACCCTCTGTAAAAAAATAAAATATATACAAAAGCCTGAAATGACATTCATACCCCTGAAACCCAAACTCCTTCATCTTCATTATTCTCTTATGGTTTGTTTTAACAATTCAACGTGGCCTAGAACAGTGTCAAAACACTTACCAACGTGGCCCACCGCCACTACCATCAAGCTCCAACCTCGCGACCCCAACAACACAAACCTTAGTGCCACCCACCCATGATGCCTTGACTCGCTGTTGTCCCTTCGATAATTTTTGTGCATTGATTTGCCGCTGTCCCTTCGACTCGTTGTCCTCCCTTGCATCACCTCCTAGCGCCACCTCACTACGAACAACATCAACGATTTCAATTACGTTGCGATGTCCCTTTGTTCAATTACATCAACAATTTCGTTCTCCCTTGCCCTGGAAACTCAAGTCCTCGGAGGCTCGAACGGCGCCAGTTCCAGTGAAACTAGCGTAGTGAAGATCGTCATGGCCAGAAGTTGTGCCAATCGACGAGAGGGTGCTGATTAGAAGCGGTGCTTACCAACGTGGCTAGAATATAGTCTTTAGGGTTATATTTGCACTTATGTAAAGTAGTTAGGGTTGTTTTTGCAATAAAAAATATCTTAGGGTTATATATGCACTTTATCAAACATATAGCATTATATTTGTATATTTCCCTAAATCTTAAAGTTAAGGTTATTTTGACACTTTATCCTTTTGCAAAGTTATCTTGGCACTTTCAGCCTAAATTTAGGGTCATTTTAGGATTTATTTATTCTTATTGCAATTCAATAATCGGTTCGGGTTCAGATTGAGTTTCAATATCCAAAACCAAACCGAAACCATATTCAAAAATTGGTTTACTCAATTCGGTTATCCAAAAAACATATTTCAAATTTGGTTAAGATTATTCAAATTCAGATCATTTAATTTTCTATTCAATTTTTGGATTTTAATTTTTTTTGCCCACCCCTAACAAAGAGGAATGATCGCCTCCTGGAAGTTATAGGGGGACGATTGTCGTTCTTGAGGCCGCACATGCACCGGCCAGTCACACCAGAAACAAGTGCAAAAGTGCCTCATCGAACAAGCCAAATGAGATAAGAAAAGCACCCACTTACTGGACGGTGGTTAAAGAAATGGTTGCGTACCTTGACAATCTGGTCAAGGGCATCGCTGCAATGCTTTTTTTGGGAATTCTTTCCTAGCTTTGGGACACCTAAAGGCATTCATCGAGAAGGCTATGATCGAACTATCCATGAGGCCCACTCATTTGCTTCCTAGAGAAATGAGCCTAGTGATGGTGAGAACAATGAGGAGGTATTACACTCATGCCCTACACCATCTGTGATTACTGTCATGTTGTGTTTTTTTCTTAACATTTTAATCTCTAAACCACACGTGCTTGTTTTCTCCAAATATTTGACAGAAGGATGAAGAAGTGTAATTCTACATCAAGAACATTGGCGTTAAGAAGATGATGGTTACCGGGGGTTGCTACAAAATCCATAACAAAGACTGCATTCTGAAAGATGTGTGGCTCGCAAGATTTCCATCCGCCAACCATCAATTCAGCGAAGGTAGGATTTCTATCCGCCAACCCCCAATTCAACGACGCCAGGGATGCATTGGGGAGATTTTTTGATTGGCCATAAAGTTTGATCGGATATGGAAAGGACTCAACAACGAACATTGGAAAAAAAATACCAATCAAAGGGTGACAGAGAAGATGGTCGGAAAAAAGCCATGGAAAAAATCAGTCACACATTAGGAAAATGAAGAGGACATAAATATCAAGTTGGGATGAGGTAAAACTTAAATCTGTTTATTAAATTATTAATGCTAATTTTGGACTGTTCATTAACTCAACTTTAATCAAGTTTGTCCCAGGGAACTAGGAATACATCGACAAAAATATCATCCAACTCCATTTACGGAAGTCAAAGCCATCGATCTGGGATTGCAGTCGATGTACCTTTGAAACTTGTACGTCTAATATAGAACTCACTATTAAATGAAATCCTCATTTATTATAAACGTGGATCCTTAACCCTGGATTGTACTTTTGTAATCCAGATTGTAAAAAAGGACAAAGATATGTTCATTTATGCAAGAGTACGTCGAAAATATCAATGCCAACTTAGAGAGATCTGAAGGCTCGAACCGTACATGTTTCTTCATCCGTTTCATTAAGTCTACATTCGCCATAAAAGAGTACCAGTGTGCAATAGACTTGAAAACACTCATTGATTTCGAAATCAAACCTGGGAATGACTGGGGGATAACGTGGACAACCAACTCACAATTGGACATGTGGTCGGGATAAGTTTTCACCATTCACTGATTTCCCAAAATTTTATATTTTAAATGAGTTTTAAATGTTCACTAGATAATATCCGAGCCGATACCCAAACTTATATTAATTCATAAATTACTACCCTCTATGTTTTTATTATAGTTTCAATAAATATTTTGTTAAAACAATTTAGCTGGTTTTGACCAAATATTCTTACTCACGCCAAAATTTCCTGATTTATTATGTAATTTTTCAAAGATAAAACCACTTAGTGAGGGTGATTGTATTAAGGTGTCTAAGACCTAAATGAATGAAGAAAAATACATATAATCGTGACATAAGTACAAAGATCTAAATTTGGAAAAGGAAAACC
>JAULKK010318931.1:0-11496 GCA_032355705.1 Rubia peregrina
AAAAAAAAAGAATTTAGCGTTGAGCGGCTGCTCCCAGCTGCTCCAAACCCATGAAAGTCCAGGCAAATTTTTTTAAATTTTTGGCGGGAATATTAAAATTTTAAAATTTTGGCTTAGAGCTGCTGTGCGCAGCTACTCCTAGCAAGTGAAATTTCAAGCCAGATTTTTTGAATTTTTGACCAATTTTTTGGAGGGACGAATATTAAATTTTAAAATTTTGGCACTGGTTTTTATTAAACCGATGTTAAATTAACACCGATTTTTAAAATTAACATCATTTTTAACCGTTGAGGTTTTTGAATTTTTTGCGATTTTTTTTGAAATTTTTTGGCAGAAAGGTTGACATTTAAATTTTTTTAACACCAGTTTTTTTAAAATTAACACCAGTTTTTTGAAAACTGGTGTTAAATTAGCACCTGATTTAAAATTTAACACATGTTTTTTGAAAAATGGTTTTAAATTTAAATAATCAGTGTTAATTTAAAAAACCGGTGTTAATTTATTTGGGGCACTGGTTTTCAAAATCCGGTGCTTGAAGGGTGTCTCTTTGGTAGTGAAAAGACAAGACAACTAGCAAATTAAAGTAAATCTACTAACAATTCAACAAGCTACTAAAAGGAGAGTGAAATACAAATTTAAAGGACCTTGGTCGCAATTGATTTCCACTTCCAAATCTCTTATTTATCCTTGAATCCATGACATATTCACTACTTTTACTCTTTTTGTGAATATGAATCTTCTATCCTTCTTTGATAGTAGTTTATAAGCGTGAGTTCGACATCTCTTAGTAAACCTAATTAATGACCTCTTTAGTCGAGAAACGGCTAAAGATATCTCATTAGCGGCATTGAGTACAAAGAATTGACAAACTTGGTAACACTTATAAACACTACACCGTGTCTAAGCATTGAACCAATTCATGCTTTTTCACAAGATTCGTCAAGAACGTTCAACGTTCATAAACCTCTCCTATGTGCTACCTAAAACAAACATGATAAAGAGTTCAACATCATCACATTTATCTAGCAATTATCACATCATTAACCTAATTAGAAGCTCTAATTCATGCTTTTGGATTCCATATCAAAGAGGGAAAACTTAGCTACTTTTTCCCAACCCTAACAAGCAATCATACAAGCAATTCATATTCTCAAATTTCCAAAAAACATTAATGATATCAAAAACCAATATTCAAAGCTCCATAAATGCACAATAGAGATAGCAATAGATAGATAGAAATGATTCTTAAAACATTAGCAAGTTAAGTCGCAATCAATTGCTCCTAAGTAGAAAACTAACCTAGATAATGAAAACCCATAACAAATATACAGGAATTCATGGAAGAAATGAAAACCATAAGAAAAAAAGGGTTTTGAGGCCCAAGTTGGGCTTAGACAAATGGGGAAGAGGCCCGTTGGCTGAAACACATGGTTGGGCACGCAACACCCTAGTGTGCGGCCGTACGTTAAGGTGTGCGGGGCACTCATTCTTTCTAAGAGGGGATGCTTCCCCATTTGTCTTGGGTGTGTGGGCCGCACGCCCGTCATTCTTTTTTTCCAACTTCTTTGTGCTGTTACGGGTGAACTGCTGATCCAATTTTGGAGTACTTGTAGTCGATTTTATAGATTTCGAGAAGATGAATTCAATGGTACTAACCTTTTAGGCTGATTCTTCTCAGATAATTTTAAGAACTTCGTCCAAACTTTTGGGTCACAATTCATCTGCTTCTGTCTTCCTTTTTCGACCCTTCTATCTTCTACTATGTTTAAACTTGTGCCCTTCAATCTTCTACCATACTTGAGATTGGGCTTCACTAAACCACTCTAAAGTGCTTATAATCAATCTACAAATTAATTACACAAAAAATGATCTAGATGCTCGTAAGGACCAAAAATCCATTTGACTAAAATAGGGTACAAAATGAAGGATTTAGATATGAAAATCGAAAATAGTCATCTAAACCCCTTATTATGTAAGCCTACCTAAATCTAGCAATCTTCCAAACAAAAGAGATGTTAATTGCTTTGGAAAATATATGCATTTGACGTCTCATCACCTTGCACTCCTTCTTCTAGACTTATACTTTCTAAGAGTGAACCGTCTTCCTTGGATAATTCAGCAAATCGTTCACTTACATGCTGAAGACTCTCAACAACCTTATTACATTTCCAAAAAAATGCACAAGTAAATGTGATAGTTTGACATCGCAATGGGGGAATCAAAATAAATATCATTTTAAAGCTTCTAGCGATCATACCACAGCCACCACTTCATGGCATGGAATTTCAGAGAGAGTAGCAAGAATATTTCCTTCTATTTGCAAGTTATTTCTTCGCACTGGAAGCTCAGAACGAGACTAAGGAAGTTGACGAACCACCAAATCGCTCATTTCTCCTCCTTCCTCGAGATCCATCAATAGCATGATTAACATCTACCTCAATAGACTGGAATTGAGAATTTGTGTTGGTAATTTTCTCTTATGAGGCATCATTAACAATGGCATCGTTTGGATGGACGGGCGCAGTCTCCATCTCTTCATTTCACCATCAAAAATAAAAAACTTGTTAATGGTACGCCCAACTAGATCCATATCTGCAATAAAATATATAACACAAGTTAGACAAACACACAGAAATAATGGAATAGTGTCAAGAATATGGGATAAGAGTAAACAAGACATGGTGAAAAGATAAGATAACAACAAACAAACACCTTCGCTCTCAGAATCAGCATGGCGAAGGTATATCGGGTGTTCGTTGAGTCTTAATATAACCTCAGAGTTAGCAGTAAGTTGATCCCCTGCCATAAAAAGTTTGGATTCAGGAACATTATAATTCCAAATGGGAAGGTTTTGTTCGCACTCATTACCCAAGTTTTACATATAATTGTTTTAAGCCGTACACCAATTTTTTTAGGAAATCCGGTAACAAACTCAACAGAAGGAACTACATCATAAAAGGTGAATTCATCGGATGAATTTTTTACCTTACGAAGCTGATAAAAGCTACGAAGTAAGTAAATCGAAAAAGGGATTTGGGATTGCCCACAAACATTGTAAAAAATCACAATGATTGAGATACCCTTAGGATGAAATTTAGATAATGCGACCACGGTGTAACCTAAAATCTCAAACCCTAGTAATACGGTTTCACGATTGCAATTAGCTATAAATAAAAGGAGAGCAACACATGATCATGTAAGTGATGCAAAAACTGAGAAATACCAATTCTCTGAAGGAAAGTACTGACTTGATCTTCAGAGCCCTTTCCCCGAAATCACATCCAGGATTTGTCTCGCAGGTTCATCATAGTGACAAACAATGAATATTAGCCATCTAGGCTGATTGGGAATACCACATCAGTACTCAATCCCTATTTCATAATCTCTTCGGTATTAACAACGGTTTCCAGACAAGTTCATTCATATATGCATTGAAATTTCATTAATAATTCTCCTTGTCATGTCACGTAAATTACACACAAACCATAATTTATGTTAGAAATGGGCAGTCCATGAATGAAATATACACTAATTGATCATACTAATACAAGAATAATACTTCGTGAAAGAAAAAGTTACCATTATTGTCCTCATTTGAGTTGTCGTTGTTTGAACAAACTCAATTATGGTGCACTCTTTCATGTATCATATAATAATGTCAACTAATTTTAGACATAGAATGAATTGGCTATCTAAAGCGAATGGACATGAATTCATCTGCCTACATGCAATGTCGGTCGGGCATATCTTTGCCATCGCATGGGTTGACTGATTGATTGACGTCGGGCATTCATACTATGTTCTTGCGAAAATGACATTCTCGCCTATAATCAACCTTTATTTATGCTTAATATCATTGGTTCATAACAGTATTTTGACAACATCTACACTATACACTAGATAACATTTAACACAATCATATCAATTCAATAAGACATTCAATATTTCTTTCATAAGAACTAAGAATTAAACAGAAATAATTTTAATTTGAACATGTAATGGATGAAAACAACCTCATTTTGCATCTGAAAATGCTCCACCCTCTGCCACTTTTAGTAACTTGATTCCACACTTGATTGCTTAATATGGTGTGAATTGAAAGTTGGGAGGATGTGCTTTGGTGGAAGAGTTGAAAGAGATAAGAGGTGGAGGCATTTTTTGATTGGAAAGGAGTTGAGATAGGGTTTGTGGGTATTTTGTAGAATTGGGGCGTCCAATTGTAATCTCACTAATGGAAAATGTGCGTGTTCAAAATTTTGTTTCACTCTAAACTTTTGGGAATGACCAATATGTTACTGACATTGGTTGCGATATTGGTAACCAAGGGTTTTTCAACGGCACATGATGGCCTAGCAATATCATATGCCCCAATAAGGTTTTTAGGCCAAAGTAAGTAACACTTCGGGTGCTTGTCGACTCTAGCAACATGTGTTGTGATGTCACAACAATAGTCTTGTTAGGTCAACCATTGCTTGACTTCTTTTATAAATTGACATAAATGCCAAATGTTTGACCTTTAGTCTTGTTAGATCAACTATGACTTGTCTACTTTTGTAAATTGACATACATGCCCAAAGGTTCGACCTTTACTTGTGTTAAGTCGATCGTGGGTTGACTTCTTTAGTAAATTGACATAGATGCCCAAAGGTTAGTTAGGACATCATTGGTTAACTTCTTTCGTAAATTGAAATAGATGCCTAAAGGTCAACCTTTAGTCTTGTTTGGTCAGTCGTGGTTTGAATCCGTTCATAAATTGACATAGAAGCTCAAAGGTTCGATCTTTAGTTTTTTAGGTTGACCATTTGGTTGACTTCTTTCGTAAATTGACATAGGTGCCCAAAGATTCGACCTTTAGCCTTGTTAGGTCAATTGTGGTTTGACTCATTTCGTTAATTTACATGCATGCCCAAAGGTTTGACCTTTACTCGTATTAAGTCATCCATGAGTTTATTTCTTATCAAATTGACATAGATGCCAAAAGGTTAATTAGGTCGACAGTTGGTTGTTTTCTTACGTAAATTGACATAGATACCCAAAGGTTTGACCCTTAGTCTTGTTAGGTCAAATGTGGTTTAACTCTCCATTCGTATGTTGACATACATACCCAGGGGTTCAACCTTTACTCATGTTAGATCGACTGTGGGTTGACTTCTTTTGTAAATTGATATAGATGTCCAAAGGTTTAACCTTTAACCCTATTATTTTTTCTGTTGGTTGACTTATTTTGTTAATTGACAAATGCACATAAATGTTTGACCTTTAGTCTTTTTAGTTTGACCGCGGTTGAATTCTTTCATAAATTGACATAGATAGGACAATTAAAATAGAGCATGGCGGTCAATTTAGTTTTGTCCTGTTGGAAACTTGATTGACCAATTTAAATATTCCTGTTACGGAGGGGAAAATAATTATTTAAACTTGAACCTTGTTGGGCTTATTCGCTGTGCTATTTTCTTATGCTAGAGGGCCCAATTTTTTGGCCCAGACTGAATATAACTGTCGTCGGTCATCAGTCTGTAATCCTCTCGATCTAACCGATAGGCATTCGACATCGAATGTTTGATGTGGAATTTCCCATGAATCGAAACGACGTCATTTCCCTATACACACACACACACATTTAAGCCAACCTCAAAATTAGTTCAAACTCTTCATTTTCGCTCGAATTCCAAAGGGTTCCCAACTGATTCCTTCCCTCATCCCAAAGGCATATTTTATGCGTTTAGGATCTAAATTCCAACTTGAATTACTTCAATGTTCTATGTTTTTATTTTATTTTATTAAATTGTATTCATAATTTGTATGGAATCGAGGTTTGTGAACTTTGCTATTTTTTTAATGTCAACTTCATGTTATGATTGTTCTTGAATGGTAATATCCATCGATTTGGGTTGTTATGTATGTTAGACTTGTTATTTATGTCATTCTGGTTTTAGAAATTATAGATTCATGTTACATCGGACGATTGCATGTTGCCAGTTGGTCTTACTCACTTCTAATAGGAGTTGGCCTTTCCAGCCAGTCAGTCATAGTGATTTAGGGTTTTATTTTGACTGCGACGCTAGTTTCTTATCGGATACCATTTGATCTTACTAATTTTGTAATCGAAGTAGTCCTTTCCTGTTACTCATTCATAATGGTTTAGGGTTTCATTTTGAATGCATCATCGGTCAACAGTTGGTTCAGGTGTCGAATTAAATGATTGTTGGCCGACGTTGTATGTTGGTGTCAGTCACGAATCTATTTATGATCAACGTTAGTTGTGACTTCAATCATATGTTGTCTTTGTAGCTGAGGACATTTTCGAACCCCAGTCGATGTCACACACTATCAGTTTCCTTGCAAATCTAAATGACTCATTGTATTATGAATAATTTCAATTACTACTGATGTTTCATTTGTGTGCTATGAAATTCAGAAATCATGGCTGACAATGATGGTTGAACAAGTCGTTTCCCGCTTAGGTGAGCGATTGTTGCTGAATTTGCTACAATTATTTTATTAGGTTACTTATATTATTATTCAATTAGTAATAATTTCATTGACCACTGAAGATCGCGAGCAATTTGGAGGAGGATTACTCGCAGTATTACTTTCACAATACTAATCCTCATTTCAGCTGCATCTTGAAGCAGTAAAACTTTAGTCCAGTTTTAATAATGGTAAGTCCTACCTGCTACACATGTATTTTAATTTTCGTTTAACATTTTCTTTAGATTATTGCATATATACTAATTGTATTTTTCTGTTTATAATTTAGTACATTCTCAGGCACATCGTACAACACCTATCAAGTGCAAGACCTCAATTGTGTAAAGGTACCACAGAAGAGAGTGAAACATGAACTACTCGGGAACATGATTGCCAAAATCTTGTCCCAAAGGGTTTTGGTGAGTTTCTTCGTGGCCACAACCTGGTGATTGTGGACATGATCTTCTTCGAGTTGTTAGATAGTTCATGGCCCATAGTGTTCAAGGTTGTCATTCTTGGTCATGAATGAGTTTACCTGCTTGTTTGATTGAGTGGAACAAAAAATAATAATTTTTATTTGGAATATTTGTTTAAGGTTGGTTCTGGGAATATTTGCTCTTGGGAAGAGCTGATTTATAGTGTATTTTTGTGAGATTCAATGCACAAATAATTTTGTTATTTAAATATCTATCGTTGTCTCAATTTTTAACCAAAACCATTTTAAAAAATTAATTTAATGACAAAATTAAACTAAACTTGTATAATGAAAAATATATTTCAATCATTTTAAAAAAATAATAATTTTCATGACTCCAATTTTCAAATAAATTCAAACCAGTTACCGACACTAGCCAACCTACACATGTGACATCGATATTATCGATGCATGATGCAAATTTGGTCGTACCATTTGTCACCATTTGCAACGTCGCATACCGTTCATTTACATATTTTACTTCATTTTATGACTTTACATCGGTTAAGAAATACCTGAGGTAAAAAACCTACCGTTTACCTCTTTTTTTAAGCGAGGTAAAAAAAACCTTTTACTTTATTTTAAAAAATTGAGATAAAATAACTTTTTACCTCAGTTATTTTGTAAAACTAAAAAAATTGAAAAAGACCCAAAGTAAAAAAGTCAATTTTCTTGTAGTGATATTTTCTCCGTGTCTCTTTAGCCCAACATCTGATTATTGTGAAAGATTTAAATCAATTAAACGAGTTCATCACTCAATAATCATTACACTATTTGTATCTCACGCTTTTGATCAATATTTTCTCTGTGTCAATTTAGTCCCTCATCTGATTATTGTGAAAGGTTGAATCCATTCAAACGAGTTTACTCAATAGTCACCACACTATTTGTATCTACCAAAACCTTTGCCCAAGCCCTACAATCCAAACATAAATCGATCTCAAATTCCTTGCCATCAACTCCCGATATTTCTCTAACAACAAACTTCAAAGGCGAACCTGCCGTCATATACTTGCCGGAGCAGATACAGCAACTAGCCAGTCATTACGCAAATGCCCTAATTGGTAATTTTCTAACAGGAAGACCGGCAATGGAAAAAGTGGATGCAGACTTCATGATGATAGGGTTTGCTGGAAAATACCAAATCGGAGCGATCGACCATAGAAACATCCTCATCAGATTTGAGGAGAAAGATGACTTTCAGAGATTCTGGATGAAATCGGTTTGGTCTTTCAACAACAAACATATGCGAGTTCTCAAGTGGACGTCAGATTTCAAAGCTAATACAGAATCATCGGTGGTTCCAACATGGGTAACAATTTCAAATGTCCCATTATACTACTACAACATCTCCTGCATCGAGGCCATTGGAAACCAAATTGGAGCATACATCAAGATAGACATGGCCACAGAGTGACTCACAAGACCTTCAGCCCTTAAGATTTGTGTCGAGGTAGACCTATAGAACCAACTCCCAAAATATATCAGGTTAGGGCCTACTGTTGACAATGAATAATATGAGATTGAATATGATAGTCTGCCTGTATACTGTTCACATTGCACAAAATTGGGGAATGAGATGTCTAAATGTAGAATTTTGCATCTAGAGCTAGCTGCAAAATTTGTCCCAAAATTGAAAGCCAAACTGAAGCATACTTTAATCCACAATTAGCAGTATGTTAACCACAATGTAGAACATATTGATCAAACTGCTTTGGGTTTAAGTATATCCCAGAAACAACGTGATGCTGTAGTGCAGCCACAAATCCCACAACCTAATCTATCTGATCACCCGAAAAACCCACAACCTAATCCCTCTGCTCACATTGAAAAAACATTGGAACCTATGGCTGAAGAAAACTTGAAAGCACTAGGCCCAGGAGCTGCAAATAACATTTTAGACCACCTCATATCACTACTTCAAAATGAGAACCAATTCCCACAGCTGTCCAAATATCAGCAGATAGACACACCTGTGCCATCTGAGAGCATCCATGTAACGCCAGAGAGGACACTGCTTCTAGAGAGCACACTACTCCTTGAGATAGAAACTCAAACAACCCCTGCTCAGGAACACCCCATCCAACTGG
This sequence comes from Rubia peregrina, assembly GCA_032355705.1. Classification (NCBI taxonomy): domain Eukaryota; kingdom Viridiplantae; phylum Streptophyta; class Magnoliopsida; order Gentianales; family Rubiaceae; genus Rubia; species Rubia peregrina. The sequence continues at coordinate 9,037 of JAULKK010318931.1, forward strand.
TATCAGAAGAAAATGACTTAAATATGCAAAAGAATGTGCCAGAAAGATCGGTCCAGCTGTTTGAACCTGAAATTGCAGCCAGCAAACTGCAGATGGATAAAGGTAAGTCCCATGCTCACAACTCTGCAAGTGAGACTAATAGTGAAAATGATTCTTCGAACATGTTAAACAATAGATTTTCAGTCCTTGGAGATGAGGATTCAGAGGAAGACACTTTACAATCAAGTTCTCAAGTGTTTCAGCTGGAAAAGGTATGTCTAAAACCCTTAACTTTGAGCCTGAAACCTAAACGTACAAGGAAAAATAATTTTTAGCATACCTAATCAAATGAACCCTAGATCAAATTCAAAAGGCAGGAAAATTAGTTTGTAATGAATGACAAAATCATTAATTTAAAGGCAATGGTTTGGAATGTTAGGGGGCTTGACACATTAATGGATAGACTTAAAAAATTGATTAGGATTCATAACATACAGTTGCTATGTATTTTGGAGCCTAAACACCTGTGCGAACTTGCTGAAAACTACAAAAGGAGGTTACAATTTGATCACTGTCATAGTTCTATAGAAAATAATATTTGGATTCTATGGAAACATAATTTTCAGGTCACTGTTTTGAATAAAACAAAACAATTTACCTCTGCTGATATTAGGATTTCTGGTTTTAAGGAAGAGATGACTGATGTATTCAATCATGCTTTCACTACAATCAAGGAGAGGAAAAAACTATGGGCAGAATCAGGAAAAATAAATGGAAAAAATATAATTCACATAGGTGATTTTAATGCTATGTCAACTGTACATGAATATAAGGGCCCTAAAAAACCAAATGTGCAGAGCATAAGTGACTTTAATGGTTTCATAGATCAAAATAAACTAGAGCATTTAACAACAGTGGGGAATACTTTCACTTGGTCTAATGGTAGAAAACCCCAAACTCTAAAGAGACTTGATAGAGCCCTAGTTAATCAGGAATGGCTACTCTCTTTCCCAAATAGCTCCATACATACTCTCAATAAGCACACATTAGATCACAGTCCTCTACTGCTTACCATAGGTACCAACATTCCTTCATCACCTAGACCCTTTAGGTTCTTGGATATTTGGCTAACTAGAAAAGATTTCACATGCATAGTTAAAGAAAACTGGGACTCACCAATTCTGGAAAATGGTATGATCAAATTCTTTCTTAAGCTTAAAATATTAAAACTGGTTCTTAAATCTTGGAATAAAGAAAATTGTGGAGACATTAATCAGAATTTGAAAAAAACAGAAGAGGAACTAAGACTATAGGAAATTTTCTTGCAAATAGCAACAACACTGCAGATTTAATTCTTCTAAATAAGAAAAGGAGCACTTTTAATAAGAGCTCTACATGAGGAAAAACTCATTTGGCAACAAAAGGCTAAAATCAAATGGCTAACACATGGGGATGAAAACACCAAGTTTTTTATACCTCAGTGAAATAGAGAAGATTAAAACAATGCATAACAAAAATAAGAGCTGAAAATGGACTATGGCTACATAATCACTTAGAGATAGAAAATGAGGCAGTTGATTTTTACCATAACCTGCTAACTGAAGAAAGTGAGGCTGACTCTAAACTATTCCAACATCATTTCATAAATTAGATCCCCACAATTCTAACACTTCAGGATAATGTTACACTAACAAAAGAGCCCAACCTACAGGAACTTAAGGAAACAGTTTTCTCTCTAAACCAGAACAGTACCCAAGGCCCTGATGGTTTTACACCTGCTTTTTAAAAATATAATTAGGATACAATAGCTGCAGACCTGCTGGAGGCAACCATAGATTTTATGAAGGGAACGAATATTCCACCAAGAATTTCGAGTTATTGGATATGCTTAATACCAAAGAAAGAAATTCTAGTTTCTTTCAATGATTTCAGGCCCATGAGCTTATCTAATTTTATTAATAAGGTATTCACCAAACTGTTAGTAGATAGGATTAACTCATTTATGCCAAAACTAATATCTAAGAATCAATCAGCTTTCATGAGAGGAAGAGTCATCTCAGATAATGTCTTGTATGCAAAAGAAATGACAGATTTTTTGAATAATAAGGCAAAACATCCTAATTGAATCCTTAAATTGGACCTTGCAAAGGCTTTTGATAGGGTGAAATGGAGTTTCTTACATGCAATTCTGTTAAAGTTTGGTTTCTGTGTAGAATTTGTTGATATCATATTGGGGAACCTTTCAACAGCTTGTTTCTCTGTACTCATAAATGGAAATCCAGCTGGTTTCTTCAAACCCTCAAGAGGAATCAAACAAGGATACCCTCTTTCACCTATTCTTTTTAACTTGTTTTCAGAAGTTTTCTGTAGAAGTCTGTCTTTCTGTTTCCTTAATTATAAACTGACTCCATTTGCTTTGCCTCATAAAGCTTTTCCAGTTTCCCATCTTTCATATGCTGATGACACTTTGATTTTCATTCA
>JAULKK010318940.1:0-21562 GCA_032355705.1 Rubia peregrina
ATGATTGAATGATGAACTTTTCTCCAACACCTCTATTTACAGGTGAACCAAGCAAGCTCTAGAACTCTCATCCATCTCCCCAACTACCATAGTAAATGCTTGGAAATTCTAGGAGGTAGTTTTGATTCTTCCCTCATCATCCTAGAAACATATTTCCTCTTCCATCAATGGAGAGTTCTAGAATTAGGGAGGAAACCCAACAGGCATGACATTTGGATCCTGCCTTTCCATTTGAGTTCTACTTTTGGAGAATTTCCCGACCAAATTCCATCGCAATGGCGCTTCGAGAAGGTCACATTCTTCATCGGAAAATCTAAGGCCTGGTTCTTCCAAGTGTTCTATTTTGCCTTTTGGATTGAAGGAAGATCATAGAGGCTTGATGAGAACATCAATGAGAGCCTTGTAAAGCATCTGAGCATAGGAGAAAGGTGGAGCATTATTAAGCTCCACGATAGCGAAGATCTGTTAAGGCGGAACCCTAGTCAGCGTCAGTGATCATTAGAATTTGCGGAGCAAAACAAAGAAAACGAGAGCAGGAGTAAGAGAAAAAATTAATGTAAAAAAGGTAAAAGACAAAACAAATAAATATGGCATAAAAGAAAGAAAGGAAAGCAGTAAAGGAAACCAAACAGAAAACAAGAAGGTAAAACACTCCAATTCCATAGCTACAGGATAGGGTACATATAGTGTTGCATTGTAGTTATGCAAGCTTCCCATCGCAATTTTACCGCACTATTATAATGCTATTTTTCAAAAAAATTGAGCACATGAACATATCGACGAATGAAGTTACTCTTATGCTATGAGAATAAAAGATAGAAATATGTAACTAGGAAAAAATGGGATTTTGTGACCAGATCTCTTTTTTATCAACAGAAATCGTCACTAAATATACTATATAGTGACGAAAATAGTGCTCATCACTACATTCTCGTCAACTACATGAGGCATATTGACAAAAATATTTTTTCATCACAAAATTATTGGCGCCAATCTTAGTCGCCAAAATTTCACCCTTCGGTGATGACTTTAGTGACAAAAAATTACTTTCGTCAAAAAGTAAACCCCAATTAGTGATAAGTTTTATGACAAAAATATTTTTCGACACTAATAAGATAGTCATTAGTGACAAGGTTTATGTTTCCTTACTATAAGGTCCCTTTAATGACGAAAAATGGTCGTCAATAATGTCTTTAAAATATGAAAATACCGTACAATAAGAAAGAAGAGAAATTTTAACAATAGTTAAAATTATATAGTTATGATTTTTTTAAAGGGTTATTAATATATGGTAATTGTCATTGTTAATATATTTAGGAAAGTCAACCCGAAGGTCAAATATTAGAGCTACATTACTGAACACTAATAATTAAGTTCAATGTATATAAAATTAATAGTCATTTGTTAAGAAATTATTTTCTATAGTTTATAGTTAACCATTCCTAAACTTGATATAAGTGCTAATAACTATGTTGACTTCGAGTAGTGAATAGCAAGACCTTGCACAACATTTTTTAAACGTTGAAGTTAAGCTGACTTTATTAATCAATGGCTAAACAATTGCATAACTTTTCATAAACACTTAAAACTAGGTTAATTTTATAAATTATATAATTGACAACCAACCCATACTCAGTTGTCCGTAAATAACAATAGTTAGATTTAATTGATATATTTAATGATCATCTCTTATTTTAATTAAATATTAATAACATTGTTAGCTTTATTAAATTAATTGTCAACCCTTAGATTTCTATTAACACTAGTAACTAGTTTACTTAATATCACTAAAAGACAACCATTACATAACTTTGTATAAACAAATAATCACTAGTCTGACTTTATGCAACCAACGATTAACTTTTACTTGACTTTCTATGAACACTAATTTCTAGGTTAACTTTACAGAACTGATCAATAGGTACTTAACATCTTTAAAAATAATAAATAGTTTGACTTTGTGTCATCAGTAGTCAGCCCTTAGTTTACTTTCTAAAACATTAATTATTATGTTAGTTTTATGTAATTAATGATCAACTTCTATATAAATTTTATTGATTAATAGTAATTAGTTTGATCTTATGCAATCAAGGGTAAACTGGTACGTAACTTTCTATAAATGTTAATAACTAAGTTGGTGTTATATAATTAATACTTAATCTTTGCTTAACCATGTATGAACACTAATTGTTATGTTAACTTTGACTAATCAATAGTTAGCCCTTACTCAATTTTCTATAAATATTAATAATTGTGTTGAATCTATGATATCCATAGTCAACTCTTCTATAAAACGAAATAACTATATTGAATTTATGTGATCAACAAGTAACCTTTACTGTTTACCAAAAAAAGAAAGATAATATTTACTCAATTTCCGTATACAATGTCACTTTAAACACTAATAATTATGTTGTCTTTATATAGTCATTGATCAACTATTACTCGCGTTTCTAAAAACACAAATAACTAGATTGGATATGTGCAATCAACTGTCAACCCTGGCTTTAATTATTATGATGTAAGACTATTTGATTGATTATATTTTATTTAATTGTCCACCTTACAAATTTTGCAACAAAGGATAAACTGTTACATATGTTTATATAAATACCAACTAGATTGGCTCTATCTAATCAATTGTCAATGTTCAATTAATTACATAGCAACACAAATAACTTGGTTAACTTTATATAATAAACTACCAACAAGTACTTAACTTAACTCTAATAACTTGGTTGCTTCTATATTATCAATAGCTAACGGGTACTTCAAGTCATTAACTTTGTAAAAATACATTACACTAGATTGACTTTATGAATTAACATCCAACTGTTACCTAGCTTCTTATGAACACTAACAACTAGGTTGAATTAAATATTCAGTGGTCAACATTTACTTATATGTTTATAAACACTAATAGTTAGGTTAAATTTGTATAGTTAATGGTGTAGAGTTAATTAACTATCTATAAAAACATATAACCATATTGATTTTATTTAATCAATAGTCAACTCCTATTTAAATTTCTATAAAAAATTAATAAGTGACTTTATGTAAGCAAAGGGCAATTCGATATTCACGAAGTTCTTTATTTGTAAGTTTAGGTCTGTACATATTGTTTTAGAATTGAATGAAGATGTTCACATCATTTAATAAACCTTTAATTGGTAGACGAAATGGAAATAAGAGTGACTAAAAATTAAAATTTGTGATTTTAAACTTTCTTATTAAATATAATAAATAAAAAATGCACTGTGACTTTTACATATATTTTAGATCCATTAATTATATTAAGTGATTAAAATTATTTATTTATTGTGTTATCATTGTGATACAGACTTTTATATTTATTAGTGATAACTGGATTTACATATTATTAAGATCCTTTTTTTTATAGATTTTGAATAAGATAAGATTATTTTAGTTAATGTATACGATGATCATACAATACATAAATGTGTTTATTAATATTAGTTGATAATATTTTATATAATATGAGATAATTTTTTTAATAAGATAGGATAAGATTTTGAATAATATAATATGCATTATTAAGAAAATATTACATTTTCAAAAAAAAAGATGAAAAGGAAAAATTAGTGAGGTAGTCAAAATTTTATAATTAAAAATTAAATTGGAATGGAAGAATTAATATGAAAGGCAAAGGGGAAAAAAGGGAGAGTGAATATAGAAATGGAGGGAAAATATTCCGATGCAGTGGAGGGAAAAGGCTCCCGCCCAAAATAAGAATAGTGGAAATTGGAATTGAGTCTGTTTAGTGAAGGGCTCCAGTTTTATAAAATCCTCTCAATCACTCATTTCGCTTTCAATTACAAATTTCATGGTGTATCAATTTGAAATCATTCATCTCAGGTAATTTTTTAATCATGTATATAGTTTGTTTTTGGTATGCTTAATCTGTGCTACAACAATTTTTTAACAAGTTGATATTTCATTTATTCTCGGCTGGCTTAATTTGCACTGGAATGTTCAGTCGCTCATTTTTCTTTTGAATTACAAATTTCACTCGGTGTATCAATTTGAAATCTCTTAAGTAAGTTTTGAATCACATATATCATTTGTTTTTGGTTTAACTGATTGATATTTCATTTTTTTGATAGGCTAAATCTGCACTAGAACATTCAATCGCTACCTTCGCTTTGAATTACAACTTTCACTTTGATCGTGATTTATCAATTTGGAATCATTCATCTTAAGTAAGTTTTGAATCACATATATAGTTTGTTATTGGTAGGCTATTTCATTTGTGTTTGATAGGCTTAATCTGCATTGGAGTTTTTTTTCCCACCGAAATGTTTTTTTAACAAAGATGGTATTTACTTTTTTTATAAGCTTAATTTGCACGGGTATTTCTTTCGTTTTGAATTATAAAATTGAAATAATTATAAATTTCACTCTATCTCAGTGTATCAATTTGAAATCATTCATCTTAGGTAAGTTTTGAATCACATAGATCGTTTACTTTTAGTTGGTTTAATCTATACTAAAACATTTTTTAACAAACTGATATTTTATATGCTTTGAAAGACATATATTGTTTTTGGCAGGTTTAATTTGTATTTAAACATTTTTTAACATGTTGATATTTCATTTTTTTATAGACTTAATTTGCACTGGGATTTTTTATATTTTTTTTGCACTAGAACATTTTTTAATAAGGCTCAATTTTTTTATTTTTAACTCTCAACCATTCCTTTCACTTTGAATTACAAATCTCACCCTGTTCTCGGTTTATCAATTTGAAATCATTCATCTTAGTAAGTTTTGAATCACATATATCATTTGTTTTTGGTAGGCTTAGTCTGTACTCGAACGTTTTTTAACAAGTGGATGTTTCCTATATTTTTTTGATAGACTTAATCTGCCCTAGAACTTTTTTTTATACGGGAACGTATTTTTAACAAAGCTGATATTTCATTTCTTTTTGTAGGATTAATATGTACTGGAACATTTTTATAATAAGCGGATATTTCATTTGTTTTTTCTAGGTTTAATCTGTACATAACATTTTTTAAAACATGTAGATATTTCATTTATTTGGTAGGCTTATTTTGTACCGGGATTTTTTTAACAAGCTAATATTTTATTTCTTTTTTGGTTGGCTTACTCTGCACTAAAACATTTTTTACAAGGTTGATGATTCTTTAGTACATGATTTTGTGTTCATCGACCAACTTTAACCTCTCACCTTGCCACATTTTCTATTAAGGATTTGGTTTTTCTTTCTGGAAAATAACAATATGCATCCAAGTACATCATTTTTTTAAAAAACAAATGGATTAACACATTCAATTCTTTACTATGGCTGGACTATTTAAATTTAGCAAATTTGAAGGCTTTATCAGTAGTTGGACTGTTTACTGATATATGATTCCTCTGATTTATTTTGTTAGTAGGAAAATTGAATACAAATTAAGTTTCATCATTATCTCAAGCACATTCAATTCAGGTTTCTGCTAATTAAAGTTGACCACTATAAACGAAATTCAGTTGTCATTTGTCCAAAAATGTAAGTTGATGCTCATTGATTTCATTGTTGGATCATTTATGTATTTTTGGTATATTTTACTAGTTATTATCAGCTAACATTTGATATTCACTATCATTTTTATTCTTTGTAGATGGGACTAGGAAGATTGGGTTTAGGAAAAGGGAAAAAGACAATCATTGAAAACCATCAACTGCCCAGATTTCATCGGGAAGAAGCATTCGAGCATCTCCAACTCGGTCATCTTCACCCTTTCACATACAAGATGAAGAAGAACCTACACAAGAATCCATATAAAGTAACAACATACGTCAAAATGTTGGAAGTTATCCTGACGTATGTTGATCTAACCAGTGATATAACTACTGGAAGTTATCCTGAAAATGCACGGGCCGCAAAAGATATACCTCCAATGGGTAAATATGTTAATTCTTTGTTCATTAAATTTAAATTTTAATGTTTTTAACCAACCTGATTTGGATTGAAGTATATATGTTCTCAAATGAACAACACATAGTAAACCTTGTTACTAATAAATTTATACTTATTTGTCAACATGTGTAGAGCGTTTCCCGAAAAGAAGCAAAACAGAAATGTTAGGTTGGAAAATAAAAGATGAGAAGGAGTGCCTCTTGTTGTCATATTTAATGAAGGTGTTGAGCGAATTGTTGGGAAAATGAAAAGGATTTTATCAATGAGTTGGGTTGTGTGGTTCGCAAGATGGCTCAATTCAATAAACCCAACTTTGATTCACAAGATGAAAAATTGAAAGATGACATGGTCGTGAATGCTTCAGTATATCTTACCCTTCTTTAAAAATGTGTGACACTTATTTTTTTTATAAGTGAAAATGATACACATTATTTGTAAATGCGCAGGATGGGTTCACTTATGAAGATACTCCAGTTGTGAAAAGAATCATTCTCAAGCAGCTAGCTAGACAATTCAGGACCGCATAGCATAGATACAACACCCATTTAAGAAATTTTCATCAAAAGAAGAGACACTGAAGAATATCCAGATGAAGATGTTTGGGAAGAAGATTGGAAATTCTTGTGCGACCACTTTGACAACCCTGATTATAAGATATATATTTTCTTTTCGCATTCTTAAAAGTCAACAATTTACCATTTCCCTTGCACTTTTTATCGTAGTCTATCCTTGACTAATTTGTTTGAATTTTTTTAAACTTATTATGTCACTTTTTTTCCTTTCTTAGGAAATGTGTAAAAAGAATACTGATAACTGGGGAAAGAGTAAGACTCTGACCACTGTTGGAACAAAGTCTATTGCAATAATGTGTGAGGAAAAGGTTTGGACCTTAAACATTAGCTTGAAGTTTTGAGTTTCTTTATATTAGTAGATATGTTGCTTTACAAAAAAAAATCTTTCTTTCTTATTGTTCTTCTACTTCTCTTACTTACTTAATCTTTTTCAATGTACATTTTTAACTTGATCTAAATGAAAAATAATTTAACTTCCTTTTTAGAAGGAGTAACAGGGGAGGATATGAACCCGGTCGAAGCATATAAAGAATAACGATATTCACAAAAGAATGGTGAAATGATTAATGTCATCCACAAATTACTATCTCCGCTATTTGTAATTCATATTACCATCTCTTTAAATTATAATAAACTTTAAATAACTTAGATTATGTACTTGAAAATGATGGTAATACATAATTATGCAATATTCAATTGTTTTGGTTTATTTCATCCAGGAGAGGTTGTTGATATTATAGGCTACTACGTCAATGACACCTTCTGGAATATGTAATCAAGAACTTGGTTGGATTCCCGGATACCAAAAAAAAATTTAAATTCAAGAAAATAAATTTTGCAGCCCAAAATTTGGCGGCTAAAGCTACACGCCAAAAGCAAAGAGCTGATGATGCTAATTTATTTTAGAGCCTCGCTGAAGAGGTGTATAGCTGAAGGATAATCATGCCCAGTTAGAAGAGATAATCACTTCTCTCTCTTTTTAAATATAAAGCATCTCATGCAGATGTACAAGATTTATAGGCACCCTAAACCTTTAAAAGAAAAAAAAGTATTACAACAGAAGTATTTTTTATTTTCCAAGTGTTCCTCCTATTAAGCCTCCACCCCCCTATGTCGACTTAGAGAAGGTCGGACTTGGAACAAAGTAAGTTTTTAGGAAGCATTAGTAATGAAGCCTATGGATTACCAACAAAAACAAAGTTTGTTCATGGAGGTAATCGTGGTGGTCACAAAAGTAGGATTTGTTATAAATCCGTACACAAAAAGAAGCAGCGGAGTAGAGGATGAATCCATATTCTGAATCATCTTTAGAGTTGTAGCCATGACAGTTGATTTATCCAATCTCTGCCTCTGATTTTGTTGATCTGAATATCCAGAAAGTCCAAGGATCATGTTCTTCAATTATGGTAACAAGAGATGAGCATGAATCCAATGAAGAGCATCATGAATCCATATACAGAATAGAACAGCACTGCTGAAGCATCCCGAGTCCATAGTAGAGAGCAGCATGACTCTCCATCTTTAAGGTGAAATCCTCCTTCGCAAAATCGATGGAAATGTCAGCATAGGAGCAACATGAGCAACATGGATCTCTATCACTCAATATCACCTGCAATTGAGATCAGATAGAGATTGAGTAGTATCCATACAAGATTACTCCTGAATCTGAATTTCTGGAACTCCTATTTTATCTAATGCAATGAGACCCTTTGTTACTTGATCAAGGTGCTGAAAATATATAGACTTATTCCACTTATTGAATCTTGCACATTTTGCAATTGTATCGGCAACTTTATTGGTCTGTCTGTGAATATGGTTCAAAGCTCTATCCCTAAGTATTAGGTTTATATTATCAGCCAGGTTATAGAGTTCCCATCTAGACAAACGTGGCTGTTTGATCATAATAACAGTCAGTGAGCAGTTTGATTCAAAAGATGAGTTAATATTTAAATCATCAACAATCTGTAATCCCAATTTAATGGCAAACATCTCAGCCTCCAAAGCAGAATTGCATTTCAAATATTTTGTTTCGGCCTTTATTAAATCACCATTTGTTAATCTAATTATTATGCCTAAACCCGTCTCTCCTGAGTTGATACATGAGGCATCCACATTAGTTTTATAATTAGTATGAAATGGTTTTTTTCCAAGAAAAAGGTGTGAAAATAGGCTTATGAGGTGGTCTCATCGGAGGGATAGTTCCAGTGGATACTGGATCCAAATCAGAGGGCTTGGACAAGTAAATTGGCTTTGCCATGAAAATTAAAAAGATCTACTACTTAATATCCCTAACTACATTAGGAACAAAAATAGGTATTCCTTCATAGATGAATTTGTTTCTAGCTTTCCACGTAAACCAACAAATAAGAGAAGGGGATGATAGATGAAGTAAGCTTGTGAACTGTAGAGGAAGCATTAACATGGAAGATACAAGACAATCTATCTGATATAGTATCAAATGGTGCAGGTATGAAATGGATTAAAGGCATAATATGTTCCCAGACTCGAATGACATTTGGGCATGAGTTAAAATAGTGATCTAAAGAATTAGCACATTCACAAATTATGCATTTAGAAGTCAGTGAGAAGTCAGACCATCTTAAAACATCATCAAAAGGTAGCAAAGAGTTAAGCAGTCTCCACATGAAAACAAAAAAAAATTCTTTGGAATTCTAGGATCCCAGATTTTTGATAGGGAAGAGATACTCCCCCTTAAGTGTGAAGAGACTTTGTATGAAGATTTGAAGTTAAAATTCCCTGTTATTCATGGCTTCCAGATTAATCTTTCCTCTCTATGGTTGTAAATGATAGCCTCCTGTAAACAAAGGGCAGTATCATGGTTGATAAATGGAAGCAGAAGAGGTAAAACACTGCCTTTCATTTGAATGAAGTTGGCTACAGTATAATTCAAAGGTATTTGGTTAAACAAAGAGACCTGAGTGCCAATTTGATCAATGATAGGTCCCGTATCAGTCCAATTTGAATACTAGAAAGGGAAATTCCCTTTACTATGGATTGCCCTTGAAAAACTTTCAGCAATCTAGTTCACTTCCTTAATTCTTTTCCAGCTAGCACTTTTCCTATTAGATTCACACAATGACCAAATAAATTTTGCCCAAATAGTATCACCTTTCTGGAATTTCCACCATATTTTTAAACTACAAGCATGAATTATGGACCTCAAATATCTAAAACCTAGCCCATTTTGGGAAGTTGGGAGACATAAAGCAAACCATTTTCTACAGTGTTTCTTAGTTTTTTTATTAGTTTCCCCCCAGAAAAAATTGGCCATCTTTTTCTCAATTTTTTAACTATGTAGGAGGTAGGTTTAAGTACACACAAAATATGTTGTGGAATAGAAAAGAGGCACGCATTAATCAAAGTTATCTTAACTCCTACACTAAGCCATTTGTTTTTCCAGTTGAAAATTTTGCTATCTATTTGTTCAAGAATTGGTCTGAAATGAACATTTTTTATTCTCCCTTTGAAAAGTGATACTCCCAGATATTTGAAAGGCCAAGATCCAACTTTCATCCCAAGTAGATGCCTTGTCTGATTAATTTTTGCTAGAGTTGCATATTTACTTAAGTAAAATTCTATTTTTTCATAATTTATCTGGCCACTAGTTTGTTCAAAAACTTGAAGAAAAACCTTCATCTTGATTATGTTTGATTTGGTGTCTTGAAGAAGATGATGGTGTCATCAGCATAGCTACAGAATTAGGGGGTAATTGAAAGTAATCAATTTTTTATTTTGAAAAATGAAAATCAAAGCTCTTGAGAATGATTCAGTGAAAAAATAAATAGAAAATGAGAGAGGGGTCACCTTGTTTGATACATCTTTTTTCCTTGAAAAAGTCTATTGGTTTCCCATTTAGCAAAACAGAAAAAGAAGCATTTGATATATTCTTAAGGATTGTGTGAACAAACTGTCCATGGAATCCAAAAGGCAGAAGAATAGAATATAAAAAACTCCAACTAAATCTTTCAAAAGCCTTCATTATACTCTCATAATACAGTTAGGTGCTCTATATTTATTATGCAAAAATTTCACCATCTCTTGGAGATAGATCACATTATCTGAGATATCTTTATTTTTTCAGAAAAGAAGATTGATTTGGGGAGATTAACTAGCCATTAGTGATTTCATCCTCTCAGTAATGAGTTTAGAAAAAATCTTATTTGTAACATTAGATAAAGAGATAGGTCTGAAATCATTGAAGGAAGAAGGCGTATGTTTTTTTGAAATTATGGTTATCCATGTACTACTGTTGCCATTTGGAATAATTGAGGAAGACAAAAAGTCATTATCATCTATTTGAAGATCATGTGATATGATATCCCATGATTTGATAAAGAAATTAACAGAAAAACCATCAGGGCAAGGATAGCTCTGTTTAGCTAAACTAAAAACAAGTTGTTTGAGTTCGTCTAATCCTATAGGTTGTAGTAGTTTCCTAATATCTTCAGTTTTAATCAGTTTCGGGATCTGACCTAGGAAGCTAGCATAATGTAGACCTGCTGAAGGATTAGAGTCCTCACTCAGTAGTTTTTTTTGTAGAAATGAATTACTTCTTGTTCAATCTGATCACTATTCTCTATCTAAATTCCTTGAGAGTTTTTATTTATTTTTGTTATCGGTAGTCTACTTCTTTTCTCCTTAACAGTGTTATGAAAATATGTTGTGTTTTCATCACCTTGAGCCAGCCATTTGACTTTTGATTTCTGTTTCTAGAATTTGTTTTGTTCCTTTAATGATCTAACTAATTCCGCTTTACACTTATTAAGTTCAATTAGGATAATCTGAGAGTGGGAGAGATCATATTGTATCTCAGCAATTCTGAGATTTTCCTCTGCCTTATCAACATTTGTGTCAAAGTTTCCGAAGGTTAATTTATTCCATTCTTTAATCACCTTTTTAACTCTAACCAATTTCAGATAAAAACCCAACATACCAGTTTGAGGTATGGGGATTTCCCAGTTAGACTTAATCAATGGATTAAAGAGCTTGAGCATTTTGAAATGTCCACCACAATTTGACAGAGCATGCATTAATAATAGTGGAAATTGATCTAAATTCTAATCCATTCTGGTTATGTGGAAAGCACAAGTCATCCCACTTTTTCCAAGATTTGTTAGGTTTTAAATTAGTATGTCCCCAAAAGAAAATGCGCATTTTCCTTTCTATCTTTTTAATAGCCTGTTTAGGTGGTTTAAGGACAGACCATATATGCTGAGGTAGTGAATAAATGCATAACTGAATGAGAGTAATCTTACCTCCTATAGACAACCACCTATTTTTCCAATTATTGAGTCTTTTATCTATTTGTTCAAGTAATGGCTGAAAATAAACATTCTTTGCAATCCCACTATAGTTCTTTTAAAAGGAAAACTCCCTATTTTCATACCTAAAGTTCTTTTAATGTGATTAACCTGGGATACAGTAGCATGTATACTTATGAACACATCACTTTTGTCAAAATTTATTTTTTGACCCATGGTTTCCTCAAATATAACCAAAAAAGCTTTAAATCTAATGAGAGTAAGTGTATTAGATTTGAGGAAAACCATTGTATCATCAACATAACTTAGATGAGAAATTTTCTTGGCATTAGCAGGAAGATCATAATAGAGAAGCTTACCAGTTTCAAAATGAAAGCAAGACTCCTTGTAAAAGCTTCTGTAAAGATATTAAAAAGAAATGGAGAGAGGGGGTTACCTTGTTTTATACCTCTTGAGAGCTGGAAGAAACCAATTGGTCTACCATTTATCAACACAGAGAACAAAGCTTGGGACAAATTTTTCATAATATTGTACACAAACTGACCATGGACACCAAACTTTAAGAGAATACATTTCAGAAAAGACCAATGAACTCTATCAATTGCTTTCCTAAGATGTAGCTTAACAATGAAATTAGGCTCTCTTGTCTTCCTATTCAAAAATCTACCATTTCTTGAAGGTAGATGACATTATCATAAATGTCCCTGCCCTTCATGAAAGTAGATTGGTGAGGAGACATGATTTTATGCATTAGAGGTTTTAGTCTCTCCATAAGCAGCTTGGAGCATATTTTATTTGTAACATTGGAAAGACTAATTGGCCTAAAATCATCAAAGGAGACATATATAGTTTACTAATTTGCCTAAAATCCTGGGATATCATTGCTGATGATTTACTTTCTGCAGTGCATGATTTTCTTAATGGTCATGAAATCAAAAGAACAGTCATAACCCATCACGTATCATTCCGACTATTATGAAATCTAAACCTTTAAAAATAGACATATATAGGTTTCGTTAGAAAGTTTACACTTTCAATTCCATATTCATTTACCTCTGAAAAAAATCACTATAATGTGAACTGAACTAGATCTATTCACATCCGACTAGTACTCATGAGAACAATCATAAATCGTCACATATTTTTTTAAATTATGAAACCAAAACCCTTAAGAACAAGACTCAAATAGCTTTAATAAAACATTCACACATTGAATTCCATACACGATTGACCCTCAAACAATTCACTTTAATATTCACTGGAATCAGACATATTACTGGTTGACCAGTCCGTACTAAATCGATCATAAATTTCTACTTGGAGAACATGAAAATCCAAATCATATATCATTCAAAAATAGATTTCAATTTCTTTAATTTTCTCGATATCATACTTATATCACCCAACAAGAAATAAATAATTAAGAAAATTCCTTGTTTTATAATTAAGTAAAAATTTTGAGTCTAACACACATTACCACAGGTCGTGTCCCACCAGGGCCACATTAGCACAGACCATGCGATAGCGTACGACCCGTATTGGCTTGGTTTGGCACAACTCGCGTAAATTAGCACAGGCTGCCAGTTGGGCGTCGGTCTCCAACCTTCCTGAGCGCGAGGTCATGTCATTTTTCATGGTTGCTGACTAGGAACACCTTCTTGAACGGTTGAACGGCGCAGGCTGTGTGATCCTTTCTGGTTGGATGCTTGATATCTTCTTCTGAAAGGAGCACAACCGCTTCATTCACCAAGGGCCGTAGTCAGGGAGAGGTTCCTTAGTGAGTTGAACAACACTGGGCATGTACATCCTTGCGAGTTGCCGACTGAGAGTCAATTTCTAAGCAAAGTAATGTTGCTAGCGTGTAAAACATCACGAGGTGCGGGCGAGAGGTCCGGATCATAAATATTTTATAGCAAGAACCGTGAAAAAGAACACGGGTCGTGCTGAGCCTCTCTAGCTCAAGTCTTGCTGAGCCGCTCTGGTGCGGGTAGTGATGTGGAGTAGATCGTGCTGAGCCCCTCTGACATGGGTCATGCCAGCTTCAAATCTTTCAAAACTTGGGGTTTTTTCCTTCAACTTGTTTGCATTGCTACGGATGAACAGATTATCCAATTTGAGAGTTCTTGTAGTCGATTTTATAGTGCTCGAAAAGATAAAATCCAGTGGTGCCACCCTTGGACGCTGATCCTTCTCTGATTATTCTCAAAACTCTTTAAAACTCTCAGGTTCTCAATCTTCCTTCTTCGACCCTTCTACCTTCTACCACATTTTAACTCATGGCCTTTAGTCTTCCACCATCCTTGCGAATGACCTTCTACAATCTACTACCACCCTTTCGGATGGTCTTCTACCAACTTTTCTGAAACGCTCACGAGAAACCTATTACTAAGCTCACAAAAGAAGATATAGGTGTTCGTAAGGACATATTGTCCATTATATCCAAATAAGTCTACAAAACTAGGGATTTAGATAAGAAACCCAACAACGGAAATCTAAACCCTTTTTTATGTAAACCTAATTAAAACTAGAAATCGACCAACCAAAACATAATAACAAATGTATCAAATTCATTAGTTAATGCACGCTTTTAGGTGCACATCAGACATGTTATCAATGGATAAAAGTAACTAATTCCTAGATACGGGATGAAAACAACCTAATCAGTGAGAACTTAGTATTTGTATGGATAAAAAGTTGAGGATGACTAGCGTGTTTGATAATAGGGAGGGATTTGATATGATAAATTTGTCGGTAGGGTCTACCGAATAATATTGTATCACTTCATGTGCAACTGGTCCAAATGTAGGAAGAAGATGAACTCATTTGGAAGCTATAATGAGACATGGAAATTCACTTTAAAAACATGACCTCATTAGACATGGATGTAGAGATGGAATCTAACAAAAAGTAAATGTTACTCTCCAATTTCAAATGGGACAATGAAAAGTACCACACAAGATAGTATAAGAATTTATTGAAAGAAAATTATATATTCTAATCATCACGTACCAATTGGTACCAGTGAACCACATCAAATCATCCATACTATATCAATTAAACGTAGCATATATACTAAATATAAATCTCTCACCTCAAAATTTACCACCACACCAATGGATAACACTTATTTCAACTGCCCCTTGAACCTACAAAACTTTGGGATTAACCCCACTATGGAAATAATTCCTACATGTAATTTGATTTTTGTTCAACAATTATTTTTTATTAATTGCATAAATACTGCATGTATTCTTGTATTTATGCTTCACTACATCCCCAGGAACATAGTAACACACCTACCAAGTGAGAAGACCCCAGTTGTATTGAGGTGCTATGGAAGAGAGTGGTACATGAAGTACTTGGGGAACGGGATGATTATTGTTAATTTCAAAATGTTCTTAATTGTTGATTCAAAGATTCTCACAAAGTAATTTTTTAAGGGATGCAATAAAATGAAATACTAATGTATCAAGTTCATGCCTATTTAATGCAAAATAGAATTCCAATTTATTTTTTTAGTCAAAGTAATTTATTCAAATAATAGTCTAGTATAACTGATAAACGATAACGAAAAAAGTTAGGGTTTAAATCTTTTGAAAGTATAATCTTGTAATGAAAAATAAAATCGAATATGACTCAATCATCACTTTTTAACCAAAACAAGAGATAATGTGACACAAGGATTCCAATTTAAACTTCTATTATTGAAAACTAAAAACATTTTATAAGAACCAAAGAAATTTTAAGGTAGTCCTGATTACTCGCTAACTATGAATACTCATTGTAGACTGAACAAACATCCCCCTTCATTTGATATCAATAAACTTCCAATTTCATTTCATTTCATCTCAATCAAACTCCTTCTACTAAATATGGAGGAGACTCCATAATAGAATTAGATATTGATAAAATTTATATTTATAATTTGAAAAACTTGAGAAATTTTGAATTTTAAGGATGAATTTAAATTATTAGAACACAAAAAAATAGATCTTTAAATCAATTTACTTACATTAGCTAATTTAAAGTTATTGTAGTTGTATGCTATTAATAGCTTTAAAAATTAGTTGTCAACACTAATTAACATTATTGCAACCTAATTTTACAGCTTTTAAAAAATATAAAATCATTTCAATATTTCGAAGAAAAAAATAGAACGTGACAAGTGTGAGCATATTATGTTACTCCCCAGCTGAATACACAAGGGATTTTTATCATTATATTCAAAGCATACTATAAATAAATTTTACTCCTATGCTAATAATATGCACAACAAAGGTTTCATCAATACTAATTTGAAAGTATGTGACCAAGAAAAAATGTTTAAAACATTTTAATATATTAATATGATATTGTATGCGAGTGCGAGCTTATTAAATGAAAAACACATTTAATTTCTATTAATTTTTCTTGCCTCAATTATTGATTAAACTCTTCGATAACATAATATTATCGGAATATTACTTGGAGGAAATAACTATTGCAACACAGGTAAAAACTAACATGTTATCAATGGGTAAAAAAACTAATGGCTAGATACTGGATAAAGGCAATCTCATCAGCAAAAACTTCATATTTGTATGGACATAAAGTTGAGAATGGCTTGTGTGTTGGATAATAGGGAGGGATTTGATCTCATAATTTTTCCATAGGATCTACTAAAGGATATTTTGTCAATTCATGTGCAACTAGTCCAAATGTACGAGGAAGATGAACTCATTTAGAACCTATAATCAGACACAAAGATTCACCATAAAAACATGATCTTACTTGACATGGATGTAGACATGGAATCTACAAGAAAGTAAATGTCACTCTCAAGCATCAAAATAGACCATGAAAAATACGATACAAGATAGTATAACAATTTATTGAAAGAAAAATATAAAATCTAATCAGCACGTACAAATTTGTACTAGTACGAACCACACGAATCATCCATACTATATCAAATAAATATAGCATATATTGGTCCAATAAATATAGCATATATACTACATATAAATATCTCATATGGAAATCAACCACTAGACCATGTGAATGGATAACCCCCGTTTCAACTACATCTTGAAGCTAAAAAACTTTGGGATTAACCCCACTACGGTACGTAATTCCTACATGTAATTTGATTTTCGTTTCACATTTATTTTTTTATCATTGCATATATTCTAGTTGTATTTTTGTGTTTATGCTTCACTACATCCCCATGAACATGGTAGCACACCTACCAAGTGAGAAAACTCCAGTTGTGTTGAGGTGCTACAGAAGAGAGTGGCACATAAAGTACTCGAGGAACAGGAAGATCAATGTAAATTTCAAAAAATTTAAAATTTTCGATTTCAAAGATTATAACAAAGTAAATATTTTTAAGAGTTCCAATAAAATTAAATACTAATATGTCACGCTCGTGCCAATTTGATGAAAAATACGATTCCAGTTACTTTTTTCTAGTCCGAATAATTTATTTAAATAATAGTCTGCTATAATTATAATAAAAATTACTAAAACAATGTTAGGCTTCAAATATTTTGAAAGTATAATCTTGTAACGAAGAATGAAATCGAATATGTCTCAATCATTACTTTGTAGCCAAAACAAGAGAAAATTGACACAATGATTCCAATTTAAACTTTAACATTCAAAATTAAAAACTTATTATAGGAACCAAAGAAAATTTAAGATAGTCCTTACTACTCGCTGACTGTGAAGACTCATTGCAAACTGAATTAGATCTCAATAAATTTTAAAATTAGAATTCAACTAACTCAAAGATTTTTGGATTTTAACAATGAATTTATATTATTATGACAAAAATATTTTAGCTCTTGAAATTAATTTGTTTACGTAAGCATATTTGAAAGATATTATAGTTGTATGCTATTAATAAACTTTAGAATGAGTTGTCAACATTAATAAAATTATTGTAACATAATTTCAGAACATCTTGACTATAACTAAATTTTAATCCTATGCTATTAATATTCACAAAAAAATTGTTCAATAATAATAATTTGAAAACATGTGGCCAAGAAAAAATATTTTAAATTTTTCTATAAAATAATATGCTATTGTGTCACGTGTGTGCTGGGAGGTTGTCGCCGTACCTTAGAAAGATAATATTTTAAAGCCTTTTTTGATTACTAACTACAATTAAGTAGATAGTGGCAAGTCAGCATCGTCCACAGAGAAAAGGGATATTCCTAAGTATTTGCTCATATAATGGTAAATACTACGCTAGATATAGATATATGCATATATATATATATAAGCACATAAAATGGGTGTTTTGGATTGGCTTTCTAAGTTAATAATTTAAAAATAAGATACACTATCCAACCATACAAATATACTAATTATGCAATAAACACTAAAATGATGTTAAACATGAATTAAGGTATCTTGGGGGCAATTGACTTATACTTCCAAGCCTTCTATCTATCATTGAACATATAATCTATTCGACACCTTTACTACTTGTTGTGAAGATAAATCTTCCATTTTTCTTTGATAGTAGTTTACAAGAGTGAATTCGACATCTCTAGCTAAACCTCACTAATGGCCCCTTTAGTCGTTCAACTCCTAAAGGCATCCCATTAATGACATTAAGTTCAAAGAATCAACAAGCTTTGTAACACTTATAAATACTACACCGTGTCTAAGCATTGAACCAATTCATGCATTTATACAAGATAAGTTAAAAATGTTCAACGCTCATTAACTTCTCTCATTTGCTGCACAAATAAACATGAAAAAGAATTTGACATTATCCCATTTACCTAGCACTCATCAAATCACCAACAACATTAGAATCTCTAAATCATGTTTTTGGATTTCATATCAAAAAAGGGAGAATTAGCTACTTTCTCCAAACCCTAACACATACTAATACAAGTAAATCATATACTCAAACTTCCAATATCATAAATGAATTCAACAACCCAATTCAAACACAATAAATACACAATAGCAAAGCATTAAATAGCTTACATATAGATCTCAAGACATTTACTTGGAAGCCTTAATCAATTGCTCCCAATGTTATGTTTAGCTACTAGAGTTCATGCTAATTAACAAAATAAAATCAAACATGAATTCAAGAAGGAATTAAGGTAGAAAATGGAAGAAAACCTAGGGTTTTCGCATCAGAAATTGGGAGAAAAAAATTTGAGAAGAAAGAGAAAAGTGATGAGTATTTAGAGTACAAAAATCCCAGAAAGTAAGTCTGGGCAGATGGCTGTCGCGACTCGTGACGACCAAAGTACTCTGCCCTCAAGGTAAAATAGAGTATCCAAAGCACAAAAGTCTACCAAAATGAGTATAAAAGATCCCAAAAAAACTATAGAAAATGGACACACCACCTACGTTGATAAACATGCATACACTTTGTTGCAAAGCTTGTGATGGCTGTCAGAGAGTAGGAAATATATCCTCTATAATTGAGATGCCTCAAGAACCTATACTGTATTGTGAAATTTTTTATGTATGTGACATTGACTTTGTGGGATCGTTCCCTAACTCTTTTGGCTTTACATATATTCTTCTTGTCGTTGATTATGTGTCAAAGTGGATTGAAGCAAAACCCATTAGCATTGATTATTCTAAAGTGGTTGCAGATTTCTTGAAAGATAACATCTTCCCTAGGCTTGGGTCCTTCGAGCCTTGATCAGTGACCGTGGCACTCGTTTTTGCAATCGTACAATTGAGGCACTTTTGAAGAAGTATGGTGTGATACACAAGACATCCACCGCCTATCACCCACAAAACAATGGCCAAGCCAAAGTTTCCAATCAGGAAATCAAGTCTATTCTTCAAAAAATGGTTAATTCTAACATGAAGGATTTGATTTCTCGACTGAATGATGCCTTGTGGGCATATAGGACGTCATATAAGACACCAATCGGTATGTCACTGTACCAGTTGATGTTTGGAAAGTCGTGCCTTTTGCTAGTCGAGAAATTAAACCTTGATATAGATGAGGGCGGTTTGCATTAGAAGTTGCAATTCCAGAAATTGGAGGAGATAAGAAGGGAGTCCTAAGAGAACATTGAGATCTACAAGAAAAAAAGGAAGAATTTGAAGGAAAAGATGAAGGCTTTGAATGACAAGATGATTAATAGGAAGGAGTTTGACTTAGGTCAAAAGGTTCTCCTATTTCAATCCCGTCTTCACCAATTTCCTGGTAAATTGAGGTCGCGATGGATTGGCCCTTTTGAATTGGTGAAATTTTTCCACATGGTGCGATGTAAATTTTAGATCGAGATAAGTCCAACTCCTTCAAGGTGAATGGGCACATTTGAAACTTTACCAAGAAAGTTTTGTACCCGAAAAAGGGGAAGATGTTGATCTTCTTGATATAGTTTGTGAGTAAAGATGGGAGGTAAGTCATGCCAACGACGTTAAATAAATTATTTTTTGAATATCCAGATCGCCACCTCTCCGTTAATGTTGTTTCAATTTAAGTTGTTATGAGTATTGTCATCAATTTTCATTGTTCTTTTCATGGTTGTGTTTTGATATGATTTTACGGAAATTTGAAGAGGGTATGAAGAAAATGAGAAGGGGAGAAAGGCTTGGAAGTTGGCAACTTTTGAATTCTTTTTACAAGTTTGGAAACCCTGTCTATCACGAGTCACGGCGAACAGGGGAATTTGGAAAACTCCCAGTCCATTTTGGTCGCGAGTCGCGACATTGCCATCGCGATCGTGACCAAAATCAGGACAAGATATAAACAAAATTGAACTTCCAGGTCCAAAATTTTGTGATCGCTAATGAGGTGTCGCGAGTCACGACAGCCTTGTCACGATCACAATGAAAATCAGGGAGGATTTTTGAAATTTCCAACTCCCAGTCCATTTTGGTCGCGATTCGCGACGTTGCCATTTTGATCATGACCAAACTTAGATTATTTTTTTGTAAATTTGAACTTCCAGTCCATTTTGGTCGCAAAATATTTTTTCCCTAAGCTTCAAATTGGTACATTTCTTCAACTATATGCTCTTGAATTGTTATATTCATTGAATTGGTAATTTCTGTAATTGTGTTCATTTGTAGGAAATTATTGGAATATTGATAAAATGATCATCTTTTGTGATATAGATTGGAAATGGTGAATAGGTTCATGAACTGATTCTTTTTGTCATATGGATTGTTCATGTTTTGGATTTATGGTAGTGTAATGTTTTGGATTGTTCTTTTTCTGAAATGTTCATGTTTTGGATTTTTGGTTCTAATTTGACGTTAGGCAAGAACAATAATGGAACTTGATTTTGCTACATCATTTTAACATAGGATTATGGAATTAATGTAGAGTTTGGCTTTGATTAGGCTAGTTTGACAAGTTTGCTTTGATTAAGCTAGTTTGGCTTTCATTAGGCTACATTTTGGCTTTGGTTTTCCTTTCCCTAGGTTAGTTTGGCTTTATTATTGTGGCATGATGTATTCAGCATTGCATTTGGATTGAAATTTATGCACATGGACATATATGCATTCTTGCATCTTTATAGTGGCTTTATGATGATTGTAGTATATTAACTAAATCATTTTGATTAAAATTTCAAATTTCTATGATGATGTTTGGGTGCTTATTGATATGAGTCGCATACTAGTTTAGATAATATGCTCTTTCGAAATGATTTCCAAGTGATTATTGCATGATTTTTTCTCTTATTTCCATGTGCATTTGACATTTCTTGATGTATTGAATAGATATGGCCCCAAAGAAAAACCGAGAGCAGGTCATTCTTCCTCACATCCACCTCATCCGC
>JAULKK010318941.1:0-11495 GCA_032355705.1 Rubia peregrina
CTGCTCTTGGACAACTTTCCGCATAGTAGTTTAGCTGGAGGTCGCATGTACCTGCCAATATAGTTACGTGTTAGAGTTGTGGACACTTTAGATCATCAGTCAAACAATGAGAATATACGTCCACTGGACTCATGACATGGACAAACACAGAGACACAAATACGCAGAAGTACCGAAATAGAACTGCAAGAGTAGCAGAGAGAGGAGAAAGATGAAGGTTTTCATGGCGGTTAGCATCTGTTCGTTTGCCGTTAATTCATTTGGTTCAGCGGTCTTTTATAAGGTAAGAATGGAGTGTTGGCAAAGCTTAGTTTATTTTCCACTGAGACTGAGACAATGTGCATGTTTGACCTCTGGGTTTGCCATTTGGATCGTGCGGCAGCACCTCCACACTCACTCGCCGAAAGTCCATTTTAGATGGATGATGTTAAATTGTTAATCATTAAGCGCCTGAATAACACAATTACTGCCAAAAATTTGTAGATAAGGGGTGGGATTGGTGGAAACAATCTTCAAATTTCATGCTTCACTTCAAAGACAAGAACAATATAAAAAATTATAAATATTGCATCCGTTCTTCTAACACTGTCACACTTTCTATTTTGATATGTGTGACTAACATTGTCACACTTTCTTTTATGACGTATATAATCATTCTTGTACACTCATTAATTCGTTCACCCATTATACGTGATTGTCTCCACACCTTTCAACTTGCATGAAAAATCATTATATATAGTAAGAGATCGGTATCAGGAACCAAGAAACTCACGTACCCTTAATTTTAACATTTTGGCGACGGTTACGAACTTCAATGGCATCGATTAGAGGACAAAACCTTTGAATACATTTTAAATGTATGTGACACAATAATCAGGAAACCAGATCATACAATTTGATTTAGGTAAGGAGAAATATTGTTTTTTTTAACAAAGAGAAATATTGTTGGTAGCTGATTTTTGAGCAAGTTTGATTCAAGCATGTCCTCAAAAGTCACAAGTAGTGACTTTTGTACACATTTGGGCTCAGTTTGTATGAGGCTGGAAACTAGTGGGAATTGCAGTATGGTCCATGTCTAAAGGCTCCTTGGCCCAATTTTAGCATTGTAAAATTTTAGCAAGATTAATAATTTGGATATTTCAAATGCAATTAAAAAGGCCATTTCTGTCAAGTACATGGTACAGTTCTTCATTTATATTTTTTAAAATAGGTACACTTAATATATTTCTACACTTATTGTAAATGGGAGGGAAGTCCTTCATTAAAGAAGAAAATTGCATTCTATAAAATAAAGAGAATTAAATTCAAAGATAGAACCTCCATTCCACCAAACAATTCTACATTGATCAATTTAATATAATATGATAATATTATTAGAGAAAGTCTCATGTTAAATCGATTAACGTGAAACCTTGTTTCAATATTTTTTTAGTACGATACATTTTAAAAGTTTTTTAAAGTTATGAGAAATTCATTGCAATAAAAATAATTGAATCGCCCTATTACTTACATCAATGATAAAAATATATATATTTAACGATTAGCCGATATAAAATAAAAGTTTGTGATATTATTTTAATTTTTAAATCAGTGATGAAAAGAGTGAAATAAAACTTTTAGAAAGGGGAAAAAAGGAAAAGTACAATTTAGCACGGCTAGGCCTAGGGCCCTTGATATGACATTTTTTTAATCGAATATGTTCCAAATTTCCAAAACACTAATGATCCAATGATAACATTGACACTTTCGTGAAATGAAGCTTAAAATAACACTTGGAATACACCATCAAAAACTAGCACTAACCTAGCAAAATAGAACTGTACCTCGAGCATTATTTTATATAGGGAAAAGTGTCAATATAATTCTATCTAATTGATATGAGTGTCAATATAACTTTCAAATAATTTTTAGTGCAAAAATAACTCTAACTAGTTAATGTAAGTGTCAATATAACTTTCAAATAATTTTTAGTGCAAAAATAACCCTAACTAGTTAATGTAAGTGTCAATATAACTCTCGAACTCCATTTTCAACATTGACTTCGCCGGACCACTACCCGCTGCCACCGGACCACCATCGTCGCCGGACCGTCGCCCACCGCTGTCGGATGTCGGAATGGGTAGAATTGCACTTACATCAATTAGGTAGGGTTATATCTGCACTTTCAGCTATCAAAAAGTTACATTGACATAACACTTTCAGCTATCAAAAAGTTATATTGACATTTATGTCAAGTAGGTACGGTTCTAAAAACACTTTCCCTTTTATATACCTTTCAGGTCCGTAAAACTCATTTTTGCAACTGCAAATGCAGTCGCCGACTTGAGGGCATTAACCGACTCGAAACATTTACAGTACAGAGGTAAATAAAACTGGTGAAAAACTCAGTAAGACTTCAGTTGAACCGCAGAAGCAACGGTTCTCGCCCAATACTTCATATTCTTCTTCATATCCTCCGCCGTCGACGCCGTCGGAATCGTCAAATTCAGCAGCGGCGATTCCGGCCCTCTCACCAGCCAAGCCTCCGACAAATACGGCCGACTTACCTTTCTCTCTCCTTCTTCTTCTTCATTTTCACCGTTATTACTTTCGTTGTTTTTACCGCTGTTATTTAGTTCCAGTCTCTGTAATCCGGGAATAACGCTCATCATCCTCTTGTCCAATGGCCCTTTCTCGAAATCAAACC
Organism: Rubia peregrina; assembly: GCA_032355705.1. Classification (NCBI taxonomy): domain Eukaryota; kingdom Viridiplantae; phylum Streptophyta; class Magnoliopsida; order Gentianales; family Rubiaceae; genus Rubia; species Rubia peregrina. The sequence continues at coordinate 2,686 of JAULKK010318941.1, forward strand.
CTAAATCCATAAACCCTTTCACTTCCTCAAGCTCTAGCTCGCACAGGCTTTTGCAGCTCGTGGTTTTGCTCAGTCGCCGCCGCTCGCCGGGTAAACAATGCGGCCGCCGCCGTCTCCGGTGACCCGATGGCGAGGAGGATTGACACCACGTCGAGGTTTTGTTCTCCGCGCGTTTCTCATCTCTCTCTTCTTCGCACCGATCATCCTATACAATACACATACAAAAATGTGAGTCTGTCACTTACTCAGTACTTCTCATGTTATTGGGTTTGTGTTGTGAGTTAAATTCGAGTAATTTTCAATTCTCTGGTGAGGAAATGAACAACAAAGTCACATCCATATAAAAAACTAATGAAAACTGTTTCTGATTCGCATTTTTAATACAAGCTGACGTGAAATTGTGTCATTTTATCTGATATTTGATGGGAGTCCGTGACTCTGAGCAACATGTATACCTGAGCATCACTTATGATTGATGAATTGTCTTCCGAGATTACTTGCGTGCCGGAGGTGTGCGCCGAGGAAGTGTTCGAGAGCGGTTCTTCCGGGGAGGAGGCGGCGGTGGACGGCGGCGGATGGACAATTTCCGGCGAGAATACAAGGTGGTGGAACCATAGCTGATCCATGACATCCACTAAACACGAGGACTCGGCCATGGCCATGGATGAGTGTCCTTCTTGTACGAGGAATTATAATTAGAGGATGAAATCGAAGAGGAACGTGATGCCTTGGCTATTCGATAATATCCATAAAAATTAATGAAGAAAAGAAAAATAATGGAATGGGGCGGGTTTGTTGTGGTGGCAATGGAAGGAGATGGGGGGCCTATCGCCGGTATGGGGGCTCTCAGTCTTTGCGTCTTGACAAAATATTGGGTTCACAAAATTGTGGCTCAGAATTATAATTAATATTATTTTCGTGTGCTGCGGGAATTCTTCAGATACATCCTCTTTAATTATCTGATTATTTGATTGAGATTTGTGTTGAGAGTAGTTTTGTATTATTTGTGCAATCGGCGTTTGAAACTGCAAGTTGATCGTGGAGGATTAGAGAGTGATCTGTGCTTGAAATAGAACGTATCTTCTTAATTTGATGTGAAGTTGGGTTTTAAATAGATTGAGATCTATTTGGATAGTGATAATTAGTTTAAAATCGTCCAAGTACCCTGCTTTTTATAATTTCTTTTACATTGATATATATTCCTCGCTGTCCCAGCAGAATTGGCCACTTTGCTTTTTCAAAGTCAAGTTTGATAAATTTTGACTATAAATATAAATTAATCTATATATAATAAATATATCATGTGAGATATTGTTGAATTCATCTGAACATGTATTTTTCTAAATATCAATTATTAATGCGAAATTGGTATATGTAGATAGAGATATTGACGGTCTAACATGATATATGTAGCTAGAGATATTGACGGTCTAACATGATCATTGAAAATCGTGAAAAAATAAAGTGGTCAATTATGCTGGGACGGATGAGTATAACATATCTATAGTATCTGTTAAAAGAGGTCATTTTTTACAACATGTCTTTCACACATGATTTTTATCACGTGTCACTCACACAAATTTTCATGTCATCTTTACAAATTAATTCAAAATGCATTTTTTTTATTTATAAAAGTTAATCCCTAATTTCCAATGCAAGACTCTTCCCCAAAGATTTTCAATACTTTTTAAATAGTTCAATGCATTCAACTGATGATTAATTATATTACCCTATTTGTGAGGATGCACATTCTTTCATAATACTTATTTTTTACAATACTTATATAAATTTAATACATTTTCATTTTGATTTATCTTTTTGATATTATCAAATTTCATTTCATGATAATAAGTGAATCATTTTCATTCTTTTTTTCCTATCTGTAATTGATCCTCTCAATGCAATTTAATTTGCCTAGAAAAATATTTAAAATTACTATGTTAAACATGTAAAATAATAGATGGAGCAATTTTTTTAATGTAATAATAAATTTTAATTTTGAGAAAACAAATCAAGATTGAATGCTTTATTTATAAGTAATAGATACTGTACTGAATTATTTTACATGCAAATCCTTTTAATTGTTTGTTTAATACTCTATAAAAAATTTGCAATTTTTTTGCAAGACTTTATTTAATTTTTGTTAATTAACCTTTAGAAATGACTTATTTTACCACATATCAATATGTGATAAGTGATAACATTAAAAAATAATTCATTAAGCTATATTATATTATATTTTTATTTTAGTATTAAATTTCAATTAATTTGTATAATTAATAATTATAAAATTATTTATATTTTAATACTATATGACTTTTATTTATTTCTCTAAGATGATGAATTTATATTTTTGGATCAATCATAAAACTTCATATTTTGTAATTTTCTAGTTCAATCAATTAATCATGAATTGCTGACAATACCCCTAATTTAAATATTTTACATCTAACGTATATAATTTTTTGATATTATAAATGAGTCTCTCCTTATATTTGACCTTAGTGTTCCGCTACAGCTGTTACTGGAAGTGTCCAATTTTTTCTGTTGATTTTGTCTGAACATGATGTACTGAGTACAATATTCGTTGACCACATAATTTTTTGGTTTTCCCTAGAATGTTTAATAAAATACAACTTTCTCTAGAATGTCATTTTTTGGTCAGAAATGATTCATTGATCATGGTAATGATAAAAGCACAAGGTTATAAATTAAACACATTAAATTTTAAAAATATCGGAAGAAGAAGAAAATTGACATTTATAACTCAATTGCACGAAATTTAATTAGTAAAATTTATCATCTAATTTAAATATTTTAATAAAAAACTGTATGATTGTAATAAATATATTTTTTATCATAAACCATGCAATGGCACGCTATTACAATTAAATTTTCAAAATTTTGATCATTTTTCATATTATATGGAATATGTATGCATACAATGTTGATGATGATATCGTTGTTTCACTAAAGTGACATTTTAAACTATTTTTTCAAGACAAAGTTTTGAGAAAGACCGTCTTTTCATAAATTAATTGAAAGACAAGGTTTAATTAAAATAATAGAAAGGTAAAAGATTTCACTTGTAATATTAAAATTTATTATGCAACATGCATTAGTTATGAGTTTATAACTCGATTAATGCAATCTAACAAATTATCTTTTTTTTGAATGAATAAACTTAAATTCCCTTAACCCATCAAAACCCCATATACATCATTATCTTATACACCAATTACACTTCTCAATTACTTTCTATCATAAGTTTTGAAAATTTTATCTTCAATTTTTTAATTTGCAGATTAAACATTAGTTTTTTCGTAGTTTACGGAAAACCCGTCTTTCAAGAGACAGACACTTTTATCAATAATTAAGTTAGTATATTGTAAAATATGTTTATTTATTTATATATAATAATATTTAAATTCATGTCCGCACAAAGCACGGGTGTTATCTAGTTACGTTTTATTCTCACGTGGTTATTTTAATTTCATTAACTAAAATAACTTTTCCCCCCTCTGAATTCAACTTCATTCTTTCATTCCATTTATCATAAATCCAAATATCCAAATATATAATGTTGAATGAAGAGAAATAAAGTGCACTGAACATGAGTTAGACTGAGACCTTACAAAACTTTGAACTGAACATCAAAACGAGATATTGAGGACGTGGGTGCGGCCACGCGCTGGGGAAAATTATGCAAGAAGGAAAAAATATTCGGGAAAAAACAGAGAATTTTTAGAGAAATCTAACTGATACCATGATAGAATGCAAAATTCACAATTATATTGATACCATGATAGAATGTAAAACTCACAAATAATTGTGGCTGTGTGTATTCATATACATATACTAAAGTACAAAAATATATATACTAAAGTACAAAAAGTATACAAGGCAGAATCAGATATGAAAAATGATATATATAAAATCAATCAGAAGGGTATTCCTTTCTTAACCTGATTCTAATTTATTTAATGTTCTATTAAAATCCAAAGATCACACGCAACTTAGAAAGTATTTATTTTGTAAAAGAAAAATGGGATGGAGACTTCACCGTAAAATTTGATCGACTAGGGGGTTGAATTGCACGAAAATCACGATCAAATTCAAATCACGATTGAATGTAATGTGGGAGAATATTTTTTTTAAAAAGGATTTTACTTTACGTGTCAAAACTCGAAAGCTTCCATTTATTTAATCCGTTAAGAATTAGGATCCGTAAATTATTTGAAGAAAGTGTGTTGATAAAGATAAAAATTCGATGCTCAAATGAAGATAATAAGACAAAAAAAAATTAAGAACGGGTGATGCGTCATTTCCTCCGAAAATAGAAGTGTAGGGCTCCACCCTTTTCCTATTTTGCCATTCCATTCTTTTACGCATTGTGGCTCGTGAGCTGCTTCCCTACAAATAGAACTCCACGAAATCAAGGTATCATTGTTGTCCACCGTTGTTCAATGTATGCACTCGCCGTTTGGTTGTGCGTATACAAGTTTTTTAAAAATAAAATATCCATATAAAATTTATAAGGCAAAGTCTTGGAAAAGATGGGATTGAATTGAAATTATATAAATGTAAAAGGTTTTAGTTGCAATATTAAAACTTTATTATGCAACATTTATGAGTGATAGGTTTATGACCCGATTAATACAACCCAAAATTTTTATTTTGATTTCTTCAAATTTACAGTTTAAACCTTGTTCTTTGCATAACTTATGGAAATACCGTCTTTCAAGAGACGGACTCAAAAAGTAATGTACACATCACATTAAAATAGTTAAACATCAAATAAAAATACTAAATAAATCAAATTAAAACAATAGAAATACACATAAGATTTTGATTCTTTAGACATATAGTAAAAAAATATTTTCAAGGAAAAACGTAAAATTAAAACTTAAAAGATACATCAGACTAGAATACTAGTTAAACATCAAATGAAAATACTAAAAATACACTAAACTATACTTAAACGTCAAAATAAATTCTAGATATACACATGAAATAAAGATAGTTAAACATCAAGTAAATATACTGAAATATATTTACTTACAAATAGTTAAGCAACAAATAAAACACTAAAAATTGACATCAAATTAAAATTACTAAACATCATATGAAAACACTAAAAATACGCATAAAAAAATTTCAATAATCAAATAAAAACACTTCAATACACTCTCTCCATCTCACTAGTAATGAAATATTTACTTTGAAAAAGTCAAATTCGGTAGACTTTGACCATAAATAAATAACCCTGTAAAATCAGAAAATGGAAATATAACCCTGTAAAATCATAAAGTGGCAATAAACCTAAATGTACGAAGTATTTGCCAATATAACCTTGTGAGGCGTTGACTCCAATTGTCATTGCCAGAATTGGTCGGTTTTATATTAAATGACAAATTTTCCCATGAATTCAAAAAATGAAAATTGATGAAAAATAATAAACGACTAAACCCTACCTTGGCCAGTTAGTTTGAGTAAAAGCTCTTGTGTCCATAGTTTTGCACTTGGCTGTTGATATCTATAAATCCTCTCATGTAAATCTGTCGAGAACAAATTGGTGGGCTCTAGGGCAATGGAAGAATACATGGAGTTAGAGATGTATCTTCACATGAGCATGTTAAGCATGTGGTCTCGTGCTTCGAGTGTGTTTGGCGGACACTATCTGCTAAATGCAATTGATTTTTGCACAGGCATCATAAGAAGTGCTTTGTTTTTTGCGACACCCTCATGTTTAAGATCTACTTCCAGTGTGGAGAGGGGCCTGAGCTGTTGTTGGGCATATGTCCTGCATAGGAATAAGGTGGAGAATTAATTATCAAGCTATATCCTGATTTGATAGTATACTTACTGTTGGCCGCCGGCTGCCAAGTTCATCTATCTGAATGATGATGGTTACTACTACATGACATGGATAATATGAGAGGGACTTCTTCTTCATTGAAAGTTCTCGAATAAGGCTCTCATCTCAAATGTTAGCACCTTCCAATTTTAATTGGTTCACTGTCAAATCATCTGGGAATGATATTGGAAGAGATTGGGGTTCAGGATTACCGACTCTTGGTAACCAAGTATAATGTTTTATATTAGTAATCATTCCCATATCCAATACATCTGCGGACTCCTAGCTTCAATAAATGTCTTCCTTCCAGTATGGATCGCCATGCGTAAGAGGGGTCATAGCCAAGTTTGGCATCCAAGAAAGATATTGATGGGAAATATTTAGCTTTTATGACTTTTGCCACCATCGAATCAAGGTTACTGAGTATTCTTCAAGCATGCTTTCATGGCATCGCAATGTTGAAGATTTTTAGGTTTTTGAAGTCCAATCCCCCTAAACCTTTTGGTTAACATAGTTGGCACCATTGAGCCCGATGAATTTTCTTCCTTTTGGAAGTGCTTCCCCCACCAATATCTTACGTATGTTTTATGCATACTGTCTATCAGGTTATCGGGTAACATAAAAGCAAGACAATGTGTAGGTGGGAAAGGATTGTATAACTAATTAAATAAGCATTTCCTTTCCTCCTTTGGACAGTTGTTCATGGTCCTAACTGTCCACTTTTTTTTTTTACAAATCCTATCATTGAGCCATTCCAAAGATGTTGACTTAGGCCGTCCAAAAGAGATTGGGAGTCCTAAGTACTTCTCATGATTTACTGTTTCAGGCATTTGTAGTATAAATAAGACTCGAGATTTGTCGTCATCAGAAGTATTTGGGCTAAACATAATAGAAGATTTTTCAAAGTTAATTTTCTGTTCCAAAGCTAAACCAAAGGTCTGCAGAATGTCCCTTACTTTGATCGCTTCTTATGTGGTAGCTTCCCCTAATATCAGTGTGTCATCATCAAACAAGAAATGAGACATTGTCGGTGCAAATCTAGATATCTTTAGCCCGTAAAGATCGTTTATTCGTACAACTTCTGGGAAAATACCTCACCGCAGATGATAAAAAAAATACAGGGATAGCGGATCACCTTTTTGTAATCCTCTAGAGGGTTTGGCCCTACCAAATTGCTTTCCATTAAGCATGATAGAGAACTTCACCGCCGTAATACAATTTTCAATCAGCTTGACGAAGGTGGGGTCAAAACCCATTATTGTGAGAATTTTTAGGTGGAAGGGCCATTCAATTTTGTTGAAAGCTTTGCTCATGTCCACTTTGACAGACATGGACTACATGCACCATGTTCTTCGTCTCCTGATATAGTGATGAACCTCATGTGCGATTAACACATTGTCTGTGATCAACCGATTTTTGACAAAGGCACTTTGGTAGCTTGAGATGATTGTGTCTAAAACCTACTTGAGCCTGTTAGAAATTCATTTGGATACTATTCAATATACCATATTGCATAAACTAATAGGCCTGAACTGTGTTACGTTTATTCGTTTATTGACCTTTGGAATAAGCACTATATTGGTATCATTTATGGGTTGCGTCGGTTTTTTCTCCATTCAGATACTATAGTGCTTTATAGGTAATCTTCCCCCCCCCCCACAAAATTACAATATTTTAGAAAAATAATATGGCGACATACCATCTAGACCGGGAGATTTGTCTGGAGCCATATTCTTGAGCGCTATAATGATTTCTCCTTGAGTGTACGGTCATTTTAACCCGGCATTCATCTCTCGTGTGATTCATGGAGTCACTTTGAATGTCAACTCATAAATAGCAGATAATGATAAATATGTACTCTCAAAATGATCGCGAAAGTGATCGGAGATGATGTTTTCCATATCCTGCTCTTGTGTGCACCATTGTCCTTGCTTATCTTTAAGACCATAAATGGTGTTTCTTTGTTTTCGCTTATTGGCAAAAGCGTGGAAGAAGCCTATCTAGCTGATTTTATTAGTTATTTGTTGACTAAATATTTGTATTGAGTATTTGTAAAAGATTTTTTAGTATATTTTTTTTGAAATGCTACATACAAGCAACCAAATTAAATATAAATATCATACTTTAAGAACTAATTAGGAGACACCACCATTGAATCTATTGAAGCTCAATGGAGCGTGGAACTCCATCCATTTGAATAGGTAGGGACGTCATGGTGAGTACACACAAACCCTGCACCACCAACGACAGCCACCACCAAAGCCTGAACCACCACGATCTCACCTCCATCGACCACCTGCGGGTTGGGAAACCACAACGAAGACCACCAACACGGTCTCATGACGCTCGGTAATCCCCGTAAAAAAATTGTTTTGGTATTCACAGTACCACTAAATCAAGTCCAATTCACATATTGGTTAGAATATAACTGAAAGTGAATTGCTATTTGATTGTGTACTAAATGACAAATATGAACATTGCCTCACATTACTTTATCTCAAATCTTTCATCACCAAAGACTTCTATTAGTAATCGGTTTGATGGTGCAAGTCAAAAACATGGTTGTACGTTTGCAAATGAGTTGCTGTTTCTTGATGAGGTGTGTTTATTGCCTAATCTCTATCGGTCTTCCACTAATAAACCATGCAAATTTGTTTCTTATCAAACGCTTAGGTCTCGTTCTCTAAATTTTATTTGTTCTGATCTATTGTAATATGAATTGAATTTATTTGAACTGACCTGAACAAACTTAAAATAAATATATTAAAAATTAGTAGTAATATAAGTAAATTAAATTAAATTGTATCAATTGTAATTTTACTAAAATAAATTGAGCTGAATTAAAATTTAGGGTAATATACAAATATAACCCTATGTAATGTGAGAAAGTGCAAATATAACCCTCAGATAATTTTTAGTGCAAATATAACCCTAACTAATTGAAGAAAGTGCA
>JAULKK010318952.1:0-11495 GCA_032355705.1 Rubia peregrina
CTGATCAGGCTGATCCGACCAGTGACCTCGCACTAGATTTACCAGAAGCCGGTGGGAAAACTGACGATGACATCAAGTTCTGTTCTGATGATTCGAAGTGCGTTGAAGAGGAAAAGAGGATGTTGGATCGGGATGCTGATCTAGATGGGTGGGAAATCTTTGAGTATAAGCAGCCGACTTAGTTACGTGTTTTCGGATGAGATCTTGAGAGTTCGAAGCAAACTATTATAGATTTATGAGCTGCTACCTTTCTTTTGGCCTTCGAAATAAGTTTTTGGATTTGATTTACTACCTCTGTCCCAGGGAAATCCGCAGTAAGAGAAATAGTTGCTTAAAATTTGGGGTGGGCCAGGCGGCATTAAATGGGCTTGGAAAAGTCAAATTGTTACTGCCAAATGATAATTATTGGAGGAAAATTTTTCCCTCCATTTTCGTTAAAACACAGTACCCTCTATATTTTTACATAGATGTGGCGCCAAAATGAAGATTTTACAACACTGTTCAACAAGAAAGTGTACAGGGAAAAAAGAACTGAAACCCAGCAAAATACTCTATAAATACAGCTCTGAAACTGTAATTCTAACTGCGAAAATTACATCAAAAGATGGCCTAAACAGTATCTTCTTCTTCCCATAAACCCCAAACCAAGAATTTCTAGGGGGGGGGGGACCCTCAGCTTGAAAGAGGCATTCATCGAGCCCTTCGAAACTCACGAAGGAGTTGGCTGCTCTCAGAATTCTTGCATTTTCCCATCATCCTAGGTTTTTTTCCATCGATGCGAGTCAAAAACCTCAAAAAAGAGGAAAGACCACCTTGGGGAGTATTTACTGGAGATCCACATAGGGAGGGATTCCTCTGGGAAAGAGGATTGAGGCAGCAGCAAAGTTCGATTGCAGTTTGCGAACATTCAGCACAATCTGGTCAAGGGTTCGAGTCCAGTTGTCTACTGGTCATCCCCTAAATGTGCGCCATCAGATGTATGGCTGGACTCCAACCAAAAAGAAAACCCTTGAACTCGATGTCCTACGTTCAATACCTGCCCACAAAAGAACAACGATCAGGGGGACAACACAATTACATATGGGAAAAAGCAGTGTGCAAAGAGCAGTCACGACAAAGATAATCTGCAGTCATACAAACATCATCAAACCTAACATCACTGTCGAGCACAAGTTAACCAGGGTAATATTCTCTCTTTCTAAGCTAGATGCAAATCTCATGTTCAAACCCATGGACAATGTCATTCACATTGATGAAAAATGTTCTACCTTACTCAGCCCACTGTAAGATATTTGCTAGCACCTGGTGAACCTAAGTCATATCGTACATGCAAACACAAGTCTCACATACCTACGCTAATGTTCATTTGTGCTGTGAGTAGGCCTATATTTGGGGAATATGGTGAAGTTATTTTTTTTTATGGAAAATAGGGATTTTCCCCTTTGTTCAAGAACAGGTTGCAAAAAAAAAGTAAGAACCGACCATCAGGCACAGTGGAACTGGTTCATGTCCTTAACATTACAAGGGACATCACACGGGCAAAAATTCTGGAGGAAGAACTGCCAACAATCAAAACAAAGTGGCCACAGCATATGAGTAAGAATTTTTTCATCCAACAAGACAATGCGACACCACATATCAAAAACTGGGATCCTGATTTTAGAGTTGTGGCAGACTCAGATGGTTTTCATATCAATCTAGTAAGTCAACCACCCAAGTCCCCGGACTTAAATATTTTGGATCTTGGATTCTTTAATTCCATTCAGACACTACTGCAACAAAATCCAGCAAGAAATGTCCCAGAATTAGTTTTATCAGTAATGTCAGCATTCGAAAGAGAAGATGACATGATTCTAAACAAAGTTTTCATCACACATCAACGCGCAATGATAGAGATCATCAAGGTGCAAGGTTCAAGGTTCAAATCAGTACAAGATGCCACACATGAACAAACACCAGCTAATAAGGGAAGGCAGGTTGTCGAGGCTACTACAAGCTCCCGAAGAAGTTGTCAGGACCAACATAGAGCACGTAATCAGTCAACAGGCAACACATGTGAGCATTGTTCCATTAATGCAAAGTCTAGGCTATGTAATATGAGTGAGTATGAACTCATTTTTGGGGTTGGCTTGTTGGCAAATTTTGCAAGCCAGGGACACCTCCATTTTGGTGTGTCAGAGATGTTCAAAGTCAACCCCGAAAGAAATGTATGCTTTCATATTTTGTGAATGAACATTCATTTTAGCAATTATTGTGAAGTGGAAGATGCATAAACCAGTTTAGAACAAAACTAACCAACAACTACGAAAAACAATAACGAAATGAACAACTATGAAGCTACACCATAGCAGATACCAACATCAACAAAACACCATAAGGTGACAGCAAACACATGACAAATTCAACAAATGCAGAGAAGATGCATACGCTGGCATTTTAAACAGCACCATCAGAAATTGGGGTATGAACGAATGATCATAATCCTACAGCTCAGGCAACAATTCAAGGGAAGATACAAAAACAGAAGGAAAACTTTTCATAGAGTAGCATAATAGAGACCAGCCTCTGAAACCACGATAACCAGACAACCAATATAAAATTGTCATCACAAACCAGCATAAACTCAACATCACAAACCAACATGAAACCGGCATCACAAACCAACATAGACTCGGCATCACAAACCAACATAAAACCAGCATCACAAACCAGCATAGACTCAGCATCACAAACCAACAGAAAGCTGGCGTCACAAACTAGCATACACAAACATATATGGTAGAAAATAGATTGGTAAGAGAGGCTAACTTATCTCGGTTCGCTGGAGGAACAAGAAGTTATTGTAGCTCTCTTTTTCAGCCGCTCTCTCCGCCTTATTTCCATGTAACCCGGAACACACACATACAACATGGCGTTATTACCCTTGCAAGTGTCATCCGAGTGATTGGAGGTCTCAGAGGTTCCGTCCGCCGGCGTCGAGCCAGACGGTGGCGTCCGATGTGCAACCTCGTGACAGTTGGTGTCAGGCTGACCGTCACCCACCAGAATCGAGTCAGTTTGAATGGGCCGATGAACATTTAACCAATTTCCAGGCACATGCAGAGCTTGCCCATTCTTATTTTCCACCGATTCATAGGCGTCGATGCTTCTCCAACCCAGATCTGACTGGTGACGGTAGATGGGTCTATCGAGCACCACCGTCTCATTGGGAACGACATCAGCCTTCAGTTATGAGGTCGCATCATCCACCTCAATTTCCGGAATGAATTTCGACTTACTGAAAGTATCAGAAACATAGCAAATGGAGCATCTCCGACAAGATTCGTCGGATGGTGTGTGAAATGAAGCCATATAAGATTTTGAAGAAAATTTTGGAGATGAAAAGGCAGCGGGATGAGTGGCGGTTTCACTGGTGGGAAGATGCAAATTCAGCCAACTTGAGAAGTTGAATCGGTCGAAATTAGATCTAGGGGTTTGGGGAGATGGAGATGAACGCAGAGAGAAAGGGGAGAAAAAGAGAGAAGGTTTCACAATTTGTCAGAGCCAGAAATGAATCCATTGAGATTTCAACGGATGGATAAAGGAGGAGAAAAGAATCCAAAGAGATTTCAACGGATGGATGAAGGAAGAGGGGACAGATGCATGTGAATTCAGCTTTCAATGCTCATTGATTGGGTGAACTGGATGGTTGGGTGGAGCATTCATAAATGTCAGCCCAAGCGATCCAGTTCAAATTTTGAATGAGAATTGTTGTGTTAATCCGATTATTCATGTGTACAATTAATGGTTAATTAGTGATATAAATGGTGGTTTTGGTTGTTATTTTTATTTTTCAGTAAGGGTAAAATAGTAAGTTAAATGCTTAATTTTTGCCAAATATGGTAAATTTAAAGGGAGTGCAGATTACCCTGGGACAAACCAAAAAGGAAAGAGTGCAGATTTGGCTGGGATGGAGGGAGTAACAAATTAAGATGAATTTATCAAACCTTAGTAATTTTATTCATTGCATGTTCATCAGTGACACCCAATAATTTTTCTGCATTTTCACCAAAAAAGGAAGCTGTGACCTTTACACTCTCATTTGTTAGGTCAGACTGAATTCGACACCTAAACATAAAAGTTAACTTGCTATGACATCTATTGTATGTACTAAATACGGTAGATATTTAATATATGTTAATTGAGGAAATTTGTCAATATTTGATACTGCATGTACATGATATAAAATGAAGAATAAAATGCAATGTAAATATTAAAGTCAACAACCCATTATGCGCCAACCATAGATCCATTTAAGAAATAAAGATGATGAAGTATATATCTATTTATATCTAATCTATTCTAATTATTTGATTTGAGTCCTTCTTTTTAATTGTTATCTAGACTATTGACCTTTATCTTATTGATGAATATAAATGGAAATTGTATTCATTGAATAATCTACCTATGTAAAAACAGATTTGAAATTGGGTTTTATTTAAATTTTTTTATCACAGTTATCTTTTCACGGTTCATGTAATGTAACTTTACAATAGCTGTGATGCCTAAGGAGGTGACGAACAATTTGAAGAAAATGTTCCTGTTTGTACAATTATACCTTGGTTTTTTGATTGATTTACTTGTCTTTTTTTTCACAGTTGGTGCTATGGAAATTTAAGTTAGTGGTAAAACCTAAGTGTTCTAGGAATGATTCCTATATATTTTATATAGGGAAAAGTTTTGTTTGTTAATCATAATCTTATATTTTAAAATTAAAAAATCAGAATCTTCTATATATTTGAAAAAGTAATAATCTTGTATAAGAAACCTAGCGTGCATAGTACATGAAATTCTATAATGCAATTTTAATCTTCCATAATTATCAACAAATCATATACTAAAAAATATATATACTCTATTTCATTAGAGCAATTTTATTTTTGGAAAAGAAATAATCTATAAGAAACCTAGCGTGCATAGCACATGAAATTCTATAATGCAATTTGTATCTTCCATAATTATCAAGAATCCATATAATAAAAAATATGTATAAAATTTATTTGATTAGAATAATTTTTTTTGAAAAAAGTAATAATCTTGTATAAGAAACCTAGCGTAGCACATGAAATTCTATAATGAAATTTGTATCTTCCATAATTATCAAAAATGCATATACTAATATATATACACACACAATTTCATTAGCGTAATTTGGGAATTCTAACTTTTCTACTAAAAATTATCATGTGAAAATAAGTATCTCGAGTTATGACATTATTTACTGTAGATGTTTGAGACCATCAATTATTGACCTTTATTATAAGGTCTACAAATAAATATGTATATGCGATGGTATCTTTCATAGTTGTAATATTAATTATTTACTAATTAAAATTTTAATTAACGAAGTTTATCAAAAATAAGTACTGATTATATTCCGTTCCAGTATAATTGATAAGTATTTAATATTATTTTATATATAATAATTTTAAAACTCACTTTCATTATTATTAGGAACATAGTAAAAGTATAGTACAATAAAAAAGATACCTTGGTGCTGAAGATTGTTTTTCTTCACAGATATTGCATTTGAAATCAAAGTTGTAGGATGTAGTTGTAGCACTGAAACACTTCTAACAGGGCCTGTAGTGATAGTTTTGTAGTATATCTTTGAAAAGAATCCACACTCTTGTTGTAACCACTTAAAAGATAAACATCAAACAATTTTTGTAAATATAGGTAATTGATAAATTATAAATTTGAGGTAAAATTAAAGTGTATCACATTTTGATGAGCCTTAATATTTGCAACTTTAGTGTAAATTGTGTCTTCGTTGATGGTTATTGCAAATCTTTGTCCTTACTTTAATTCAAAAGGATTTTCAATAGCAATTTCTTTTCTATTTTGCCGTGCCCTGAAATATTATGCCATGTAAAGAGTATGATAGACGTATAAATGTAATTGAAATATATAAAGGTCAAAGCAACTTGTAAGATGTAAAAAAAGAGGAGATGTGGTTACCATTTTTTTAATTGAATGGATTGTTTGTCCCGATCATCAATCATAAGTGATGTCAGATAGTTCGTTGTAACCTCTATATCTATTATGATTAGAGAATATATATAGTATAATTAATCCAATATAATATTAATTAAGAGCGAAATAATAATATTAATAGATTAATTAAAAGTTAATTACTATTGAAGCAATCAATAGCTAGGCGTCTGCCGATTAAAATTGGCATTGACTTGATATTTTGTACTAAGAGCTTTCCTTCAGTGGGTAGGAATTCTTCCCACATAACACAAGTGTTTGAAATCTGAAATCAAAAAGATATTTTTATCAAAAGTAATATTTTTAATATTTTTGAAATAAAATTATACCAAATTTTGGAAAGTTTTACTTGTCGTTCATTAAAACGAACTTTTTCACACCTCTTTGTCCTTTTCTTGTTGTAGCCTTGCAAATGGGGAGATATTTTACCACCACTCCTATAACATCTGTAATATGAAAAGCAGACTTTATTAATGATGTTTGCTATTCATTTTACCTCTTCCATGTTAAAGGAAGAATATTCTGATTAAAATATAAAGTAAAAAACAATTCAGTAACATAAAGTAAAGTTTAAAAAAAAATCATTCGTGTAATTTAAAGAATAAAGAAAAATTTACCTATTGTTTGATTAGGAGTGTCAGGTAGTCACTAATTTTTTCAAAAGGCACGTAGTCATGTTCAACTTGAGTAATTTGATTTTCATCTTGTAGTTCTCCAATGACAGTGTGTCAACCACCCATTGCATTTTTATCCCTTCACTCATATACCTCTCATCTATCTCTCTAATGTTTGCGTTGGAGATCTTATATTTTTTGTGCAGATGCAATTTGCTACTCATAGTTAGCAATGTTTTGTTGAACATTATACCTTCAACCTTTACACCCTATAAAAAGAAAATAAAAAATAAAAAAGAGATGAAAAGATTATAAGATAATAAGGTAGTATTGAATCATGTTGTAATAAAGTGAAAACCAACATGTAACAATGACAAGATATATGATAGTAGAATGTAGGCTTTAAGAGAAGCATAGTGTGGTAAAAAGCGCAGTGATACATCCATGATATTAATATATGAGACAAAGATGTGATTATGGATCACTTAGTAAATTCAACTAATCTTACATGATAAGAAAATACAAAGACAACGTAGGAAACAATCAAAATCAAACATACTAGTTTCATGAGCCAGCTATACAATGAAGTCCAACGGATTATAACAAGCACAAAAGGTATTCCAGAATCTAGGTATTCCAGAGTCTAGAGCAATCAACGGAGCACAAGAAATTCAAGGTTGGTAAATAAATATAAGGATCAGTGTATCCAAACTTTGGAAACGGGACTTTTAGCAGTAATTTCAGCCAAAATTTTATGTCAAATAGTTTACTCCATCCACAATTAAATGAAAACTTCTCCTTTAATTCAAGGGGATTAGTCGAATTAGATTATGGCCAAATAAAATCACTATTTTAGATAAATCTGAGAGAAATTCCATCAATGCTCTCCCATATTATTTTCTAAAGAAAAATATACACGAGGGAACAATTTATCATAAGACCAGAATGAAATTCAAAGTTCAAACTCAAGAAATATTCCATGATGTACACAACCTAGCCACCAAAGCCATCAGTTTTAAGCAGCTAACAGCATGTACAATATACACCTGCATCACTCTCTCTAATTTTCTCACATATGACGCGTGGATACTTCATTTCAAACAAAAAACTTAACATTTTCTATAAAATGGCCTCCCGTGATGCCCTATTTGAGTCTGAATGACATAGGCACACACAATATTATTTTTTTAAAAAGGAAGTTCATAAGTCAAAGCATCTAGCCAATTAAAGCAAACAAAAAATATTGTTGTTTCGACTCAAAATTTCATAAACAAGAAAATGCAGGGTCTACCTCATCTGAATTTTTGTAATTTGGTGAATTTGTTAGCACTTTGGTAGGGAGAGAATTTATCTTTGACCGTAATAGTTCGAACCCAAGGTTTGTCGGCAATTCTGAGTTCATCAATTTGTTTATTTGTAGTCATTGTGTGTTTATAGTATCTGAAACATGAAAAGAAAATATCAAATGCTGGAAATTTTTTCCAATGCATGTATAAAAACTTGAAATAAATATTTATCTCACCTTAAATATTATAAGAAATGAATTATGTAATTTTTATGTTTTTATTTACTGGTATTTATATACATTGGAATGGAATTTTTCAATATATTTTTAGAATTATATATTTTAAGAATTTATTATTTAATATATATATATATTCCATAAAAGTGACCTTTAAACTTAAAATAGTGCAATAAAAATAATAATGAATACCATATAATAATATTCATTATGTTATTTTTTTAGCAAATGTAACATTTAAAGGCTAATTTTGCAACTTACCATAATATATAAAGATTTGGACTTATATTATTATACTTAATATTTATTTACCAATCACTAAAGAAACTTATCATAATTATAAAAATAATTGTTGTATTTCCATGAATTTTTTACTATTAAATTGTTATTCATAATATATGGTACCTTCAATTAAATAATATAAAAAAATTGAAATGTGTATATAACATATTACATATTGTGTAAGCAGAGGAAACAAAGACTCAAGAATATAATTTGAAAGTTAACCTAATTTCCATATTCTATGTATGGAATATGTAGTTCAAAATATATATTCATCCTATATATGTTTAGTTAATATATTTCATTTTGAAATATTTATTTTAGTTTTATATGGAAATTTATCTGATCCATGCGTTGAAGTTAATATTTATAAATTTGTTGCTCAATTTATTTGCTAAACGTACATAAATATTCAGCGCAACACACACAAATAATTATTATACTATTTAGCATTTCATGATGATTTATCCAATTTTTTTTATTTGAGCCAAAAATTGAGAAGCAGTTTGTTATTGTAAGTATTTTTATTGCTTTATTATATTTGGCAATTTCTTTTTTATATCGTCACTAATTGTGTAATGTTTATGTTTTATGTATTCAGAAATTACCGACTGGAATTGTGTCAATGATTCAAAATTCTGGTGATGGATTTGTTGAAATTTGTATTTTTTTAAATCGGAGGAGTTTTATTTGGAGGAGGATAGTAATGCTCAACTAATTTTGTACTATGAACAAATGTGCAGTTTCATAAAACCATTTGGAATACTACAATCTTGATATCTTCAATGTATAAGTAGTTCTCCAAACATTCTATTTGTTAAAGTATTCAATTATGCAGATTATGAAATTAAAACGGGTGGTGAACAATCTGCTCTTAATTAGTTATATCGCCCATATGTATATCCTCATCATATGACAAACCTAAAACCCGTTGATGGTAAACTGGTGAGCTACTAAATAAATGATTTATCGCTATGTTAATTTATATGTTTTGCTAATTTGTGTTTTTTTTATTTTGTAAATGTAGTGATTGGCCTCAACTTTTGGATACTCTACACTTTGCAGTAGTTGGAAGTTCACAAAAAATTCAACCAAAGTTGATGTTTTCAATGTGAAATTAACATACTTAGGAGAATATTGACTCATATTTGAAGGTCGCGGGTATCAGAATTTCTGTAGTTCGAATGATCTTAAAGAGGCTGCATTTGCAATTTTCAAATATGAAAAAGATGACAAATTGGAGGCTATGTTCTATTTATCCGACGACACACAACATCCTTTTAACATCCTCTATCCATTATCCTTCCTTGGATCAGGGTCATCGTTGAGCAATCCTATTATTATAAGTAAGTAGTATGGTGTAATATTAACTTTTTATTTTTACATTTTCAATCTCCTATCCCTTATGTTGTGACTAATCTAAAATGGGTATATTTGTAGGTGTTACCTCTGATATAGAAGAAAGTTCGAAAGATGAAGTTGAAGTTATTGGTTCATCTTCAAATCATGAAGTTGTAGTTATTAGTCCATAAACATTTGTGTGAAAATGTTCATGATATTTTTGAGGTTTGGTTCTAAATTTTTTTTCTGTTGGTTTTTAGGAAATTTGATTTATAAGTTTTGGTGTTTAAGTTAAGTTATTTAGTTATGAGTGTGATGAAATTTCCTTTGATGATATTATACATTTTATAATTATATATTTAATAAAAATATATTTAATAATTTTTTGGGAAAGTATTTTTTTCAAGATGTGCAGTTTTTCAGTTTATGAAGTAGAGAATATTAGTGTCCTTGGTTATAAATATACTCAAAGTTAGTATACTCGAAGGTGTCATGTTCCCAGAATATGGCAGAAGTGATAAATTCAGTATACATTTATCATGCAAGATTACCCTTGTTGAAATTATACTGCATTTGCGTTAGTTCCATAAGCACATTTAATTTTGTAATCAACAAAAAGTAGCAGTAAACATTAGAGTAAGTCAAACAACTTCCCTAAACTTTTCTTCAAAATAGGGAATGAAACACAATATTCCCTATATTTTTTTTACTTAACTCCAACAACCTTCCTATTTTGCATAATCTGACATTTATTACACTATAGTTACATTTTCATTTAAAACTAAGAGTTCATTTAAAATCAATTCAAAATATATTATCAAAATTAAGTTAGTTTTTATAAACAATCAATATAACAAATTTAAATATAAAATTTCAATATTAATTTTAAAAAAAATTCGTATTCTTTTTATGTTTTTTTTAAAATTAAAACCACCATACGATGGAGGGTAATTAATTGGGTTCCCCACGCCCTTAACAGTGGCTAAAAGCCTGCAGTCTTTACACATCGAAAGAAATTATTACAATTTGAAGAAATGATATGAAGTGCATAAGCAATCAAGCGCATAAATCATTTGAAAAGAGTACACGACAGTTCATTGTCGACCTCGTGTTGCATATAAGAGAATCGTGAAGACGAAACTCAAGTCTGCCGCACGAAGGACTTTCACCTCTAGAAGCCTGCTAGTGAATCGAAAAACGAAACACAAATGCTACTAGAAGGGGACTGAAATGCTCAACTAGTGTAACTCTTTTATACTGAAGAAGCAATGGCAGTATGGAGAGTACTAGAACAACCACAACAATAAGAAGAAACCTTTTATTGAAGCTTCAGAATTTCCAGTAACCTTTTGCCCAGGTAGAGATTCCCAGCCACAATTATGTAATCTTAAGCTCAACATATATGTAGCTGTTAATATAGTGATGACCTCGTCGCTCAACTTCCCGTTACCGTCCTCAAATTTGGTAGATTGATCTGATCTCCTGTTATTGCTTGACGTACCGTAGCAATCCTTGTTAATTCATCCTACTGCGTATCACCATTTAGAGCTGCCAGACAATGAGCAACGGTATTCCCCTCTCTTGGAATGTATTGGATTTAAATCTGATTCCTGTTTATAGAGGCCGTCGTTTCCCAAACTCGCTTTTTCCATCTCCATGGCGGTTTTGCCTCTTGTCTCAAGATTCTTTGAACCTGCATTGAG
>JAULKK010318962.1:0-11495 GCA_032355705.1 Rubia peregrina
TTCTTATGGTGAGACAGATGGTCTAAAGATAATTATTTAAAGATGTGAAATGACATGGGGTACATTATGTAAAAGTTTACTTATTACTTAGTCTCACCATAACTTATGGTGAGACAGTCTCATATGAGTCTTTCTCTTCTGTGATAATAAGTAATGAAGTTTTTTGGTAAAGTTTAATTAGTATAAATTACGTATTTTTTCGTCTTACTACATCTGACACACTTATTTTACTTGTTGTTTTTATATAAATTAAAATGTCTTTATAGAATTGAGTGAAGAGAGTTAAAAGTTTAAAATGTGATTGAGAATGATCACTTGTTTCCATAAGAAAAAGTGACAATCTTAGAAAAAAACATACTATTCCCTATGTTTTTTATGTTTGCTTCCATAGATTTAGGTATTGATTTTTTTATTTTATTTTTACAAATTAGAATGTGTGGAGAGAATTGAATGAAGAGCCTGTAAAAAGTTTAATGAATGGTGCAGAATGATTCACTTTTTGCCTTAAGAGGAAATGTGACAATCTAAGAAAAATAAAGGAAAATGAAAAGTGTGTCAAGTTTAGAAAAACAAAACAAAGGGAGTACGAACATGGATAGTGTGTCGAAGTTAATAAAATGGAGAAAGTATCTCGTATTTGGTAATAACTAATTTTAGTCATAACTTTCATTAGCAAGGTTTTCTAAATTTCATGTTTTCACTATTGTTAGTGATAGAATGTAAACCCCAAAAATTATTGTGGTTGTGTGTATTCATATATAGTGAGTACAAAGGGTATACAAGATAGAATCAGATATGAAAAAAGATATATACAAAACCTAATCTGAAATAGTTTTCCTTTCTTAACCTGATTCTAATTCATCTATTATTCGATTACCCCCACCCCTCAAGAAAAGTGTGGGACTTGTCGCAACGCAAAAATTGGACCGTAAAAACTCAAAATGAGGACGATGTAAACCATCTGTAAAGATGTCAGCAAGTTGTTGATTTGTAGGAACATAAGCAGTCTTGAGTTTGCTAGAATACACCATCTCACGCACAAAATGATAATCAATATCAATGTGATTGGCTCTCTTATGCACAACCGGATTCTGAGCAAGAAAGAGAACACTATTATTATCATGCAACAAAATAGGCGGTGCACGAGAAGAGACACGCAAATCCCAAAGTAAATTCATCAACCAAGCTAGTTCCACAACAGTATTAGCCATAGCCCTGTATTATGATATCGAACTTGAACGAGAAACCGTAGGTTATTCTTTGCACTTCATGAAACCAGATTACCACCAAGAAAAATGGCATAACCATAAGTAGACAGTCGAGTCTCAATACAACGAGCTCAATCAGTATCAGAATAACCCAAGACTGGAAAAGCGAAAGAATTCTTGCAAAACTGAAGACCATAATGCATAGTGCCACCAACTTAGCACAAAATTCGAGTAACAGCTTGGTAATGGTCATCAGTAAGAGCATGCATATACTTAATGACCGTGTTCACAACATAAGAAATATCAGGACTCGTAATTGACAAATATTGTAGTGCACCAACCAAAGAACGATAAAGTGTGGGATTTACGAATGGCTTGCCAGAAGAACTTGAAAGCTGTTAAAAAGCCACAAATGGAATAGCAACTGGTGTCGAATTCTGCATTCTGACATGCAATAAAATGTCCTTGGCATATCTTTCTTGTCCAATGAATAAGCCATCAGAATTACGAACAACCTCCAATCCCAAGAAATACGGTAAAGTGCCAAGATCGGTAATCTTAAACTCATGATTAACTCGATCAATAAACTTCTGAATGACATGACCATCATTCCCGGTGAGAATAATGTCATCAACATAAACTAACAAATAGAGTAAAGAGCCACCCTGTGAGAACACATATAATGAGGTATCTGCAGAACTGCACACAAAGCCCAGGCCAATAAAAAAAGTACTAAAATGTTGAAACCAAGCACGAGGTGCTTGTTTCAATCCATAAATAGCCTTGTGTAGATGACAGACATGATCAGGACGCATAGGATCTATGTAACCAGCAGGCTGCTCCATGTAAACCAAGGAATCAAGAACACCATTTTAAAAAACATTCTTAACATCAAGCTGACTCAAGGGCCAATTTCTGGTGACATCTATGGATAAAAGAGTACGAACAGTGGATGCCTTCACCACTGAACTAAAGTATGATCATAATCGAAACCAGGTAATAGTGAAAAAATCTAAGCAACTAACTTGGCCTTATGCCGATCAAGTGAGCCATTAGATTTGTACTTCAAACGATACACCAATTTAGAGCCAACAACATTAACATTGAGAGGACGTGGAACCAACTCTTATGTCTGCTGAATACGAAGGGCGGCTATTTCAGAGTCCATAGCAGCAACTCAGTTCGGATCCTTGACCGCAAAACGATGACTACGAGGCTCGGTCTTTGCAAATAAAGCACTCAGTAAACCAGAAATATGATAATCAGAAAAATCCTTGTACCTTAAAGAACCAGTGCGAGAACGAGTGGCCATCGGATATTGGGAAGAGGGAACCAAAACCGGATGATGTGGATCCTGAGGTGATCGGCAAGGAACCCATGACAGTTGATGGAAACCGTGCAGAGGGCGGTGATGGCTGCACTGGTGAAGTAGAGTTTGCTAGATCAGGTGGTGTAGCTGTCTGCATTTGGGCTAATGGCACGTGACTCGCATGTGTGGCTTGGGTGGCCGATGCATGATTCGACGATGACGGCATCGTCGTCTAAGCTGGTTGTTTTCAGCCATGCTGCTGGTCACTCTGTGGAAAACAAAAACAATTTTCTAAAGAAACGTGAGTTCCCGGTACATGATGAAAATTATAATTTTCCAAAATAATGGGTGATTTGGCTAAAGAAGATGACTCAAACACCTTCGACGAAACTGATGAAGGCTCCAAAAAAGCAGAGACACCCAGTGATTATAAATCTCTAACAGAACCAGTACAAGTAGCCGGAAAATAACTCATCAAACCGAGCATGGCGAGTTATATACTCCTTCTTCATAAGGGGATCAAGACACCGATAATCCTTATATTATCAATTGTATCCCAAAAATATACAATACATACTCTGAGGTGCTAATTTATGCGTAGCATAGGGCCTCAAATACGAAAAACTCAACAACTAAATGGGTGAAAATTGGAGTAGTCAAGTGTAGTACCAAAAATAATAGAGACTGGAGACTGGCTAGATAAAAATGGAGTAGGCAGTCTGTTGATGATGTAGACTGCTGCCAAAAATGCATCATACCAAAATGAATGATGAAGGCCAGAATGAAATAGCATCGAGCCATCGACAAACCTGTCGCAGTAATATGACGATGTTTTCTCTCTGCGTGAACATTTTGCTCAGGAGTGTAAGGACAAGAAAGTTGATGATGAATGCCTTTTGACGCAAAATGAGTTTGCATGTGATGATTGAAAAACTGGTTCCACCATCACTCCGAAATACTTTAATGGTGGTAGAAAACTGGTTCTCAACAAAGGCTTCAAATTGCATGTAAGCCTCTACAAAATCAGACTTCTGTCGTAAAGGATATAACCAAGTAAACCGAGAAAAATCATCAACAAAATGACATAATAGGAGTAGCCAGCTCGAGAAACAACATGTGAGGGTCCCCATTGATCACAATGAATCAAATCAAGTATGTGTGGTGCACATTTTAAATTATCTTTAAAAGAAAGACGCTTGCCTTTAGCCATCTCACAGAAGGGACATAAATGAGGCTTAGGCAGCAAACTAGTAACTAACAAACATCCAGACTTGCTCAAAGAAGAAATGATGTTGTGAGTCACATGACCCAATCTACTATGCCAAAGTTCAAAAGATACTTTAGAAGCACTCGATGCAACAAAAGCAGGAAAAAAACACTGCCATAATCTAAAACATATAAGTCACCATCACGATGGCATGTGCCAATAACACCTCTAGTAAACTTGTCTGAAATACTAAAAGAAGAATCTTCAAAACAAATAATAGCATTCATATCCCGAGTCAACTTGCTCATAGACAACAATTTTTTATTAATTTGCGGAACCACCAAAACATCAGACAGTGATAATGAATCAGAGACTTGAGAATGACCAACATGGGTAAGGTTAAGAGCATAACCATTACTAACAATAACATGAGTGTTACTAGAATAAGGAGTCACGCGTTCAAGAGAGGACTGAGAAGATGTCATGTGGTTGGTCACGCCAGAATTAGCTATCCAACGAAGATGCGAAGGAGCATGTGGTGGAGAAGCAGTAGAAGAGGCTCAAGATACCAAGTGAGAGCAAATAGAGGCACCATGACCAAATTTTTTACACCACTGACACTCCAATTGCTACCATTCATCGTGCAGTTTGGAACAAGAAGAAGCAACATGACCTAGAACATAACACCATTGACAAGAGAACCCTTTTTTTTAATAAATCGGTGTTGACTGGGTGCTGACGAGGCACAGACTGGGCACTGATGATGCGATGATTGGGCGTTGACTGTTTATGGAAAAATTCACGAGAAATTGATTGACTCGCGAGAAAATGGTTAAACTCGCAATATGCGTGTTGCAAACACGCTGGTTTGATTGGGGAGAGAGGATCCACACACAAGCTGACTGGATGGCATGTGCAGCTCACGCGATCGTCGTTCTGAAGAAGAAATCGCCGGGAAAAAAGGTGGCACCGATATGGAGAAACCGGAGAGCTGAGTAGTCGGCGGTGGGGAGAAGATGATGAAAAATAAGAACCTCGTTGTCTACGAACGACGAACGGAAAATCTGTGAAGATGGCGCAGAGAGAAGAACTCTGATCTGGAATCGGAAGAATCACGATCGGAGAAGAAGAAACTGGAGGATGAGACTCGGCGGCGATCGGACAACGGCTAAAGGTGGCAGTCAAAACGATGGCAGAAGAGTTTGCCGGGAGGATCGGACTGAACAGGCGGCAACTGAAACAGATCAAGCGAGATGAAGACTCATTGGATAAGAGATGGTCGCCGGAAAAACTGATGAAGGCACCTGGAAATTTGTTATGAGAAGGACGAAAATTTTGTTATTTTCGGGAAGAGAGTGATAAAAATCAGGAATTTTTAGAGAAATATGACTGATATCATGAAAGAATATAAAAATTCACACATAATTGTAGCTGTGTGTATTCATATATATATAGTGAATACAAAGAGTATACAAAATAAAAACAAATATGGAACATGATGTATACAAAACCAATCAAAAATGATATTCATTTCTTATATTGATTCTAAATGAACTATATCTGTATTAAACATAAAATCATTATTTCTGTTTCAAAATTTCAAAATATGAATATTCATTTCACCAATTACTTAATGTAGGTTCTAGAATTCAATTTCAAAATTTGCATTTTAGTGTAGTAAAATGCTTCCTCCACCTTTTCCTTGAAGCCCAAATATAAATGTGCTTGGATTTAGTAAAAAATTATTAACTTTTTTTCAAAAAATGAAGATGATACGAGTAAAGGGTTATTTGTAATGTGGTAAGTCATTAATTTTCAAACCAATGACTTTTCATGAAGACAGAGACAGAGAAATTCCCTTTGATATTTATGACACAAGACTCAAAAAACCATCGAACAAAGTTCCTCTTTTTGTTCTCCTTGGTAAGATCTCCTTGTCACTTCCCCTGCATAAGTTCTATAAAGGAGTTAGGACAGCTAAAACAAGTTTCAAACGTTTGCAATCCCAACAAAAAGAGCACCACAAACTAATGGCATCCTTCTCCAGTTTGGCTTCTTTCACTGTGAGGTGCTCAGTAAATGGCCATAATCAACAGCCCAACAAGGCAAAAATAAATGGCACCAAACAAGTTAATGGAACTTCAACCTTCCCTTGTTCTGACATAAACATGTTGAGCCTCAAGACTTCAGACAAACTCCTCCTCAATGCAGAGGTTGCGCGGCAGAATATACCGACAAAGAAGCAACTGGTTGACCCTTATCGCCAAGGCCTCATTGTCGAAGAAGGGGTGGGTTATAAGCAGACTGTTGTGATTAGATCATATGAAGTCGGCCCCGATAAGACTGCAACAATTGAGAGCATCCTCAATCTGCTTCAGGTGGTTATTAAGTACTTACACAAATCATTTTCAGTTTGAAATGTATGCACCATTTTAGTTTAAGGTTGTTGTACTAATGAAAATGTTTCGAAAAAAATGCAGGAAACTGCACTGAACCATGTGTGGATGTCAGGTTTACTTGGGGATGGATTTGGAGCTACACATGGCATGATGAGGAACAACCTTATTTGGGTTGTTTCAAGAATGCAAGTTCAAGTTGATCATTATCCTATTTGGTAAGTTGCTCTCCTTGGTTCGAACTAAGAATAACATTTGATGGTTTGAATCACAAGAAAATGATGCAGAACAATGTTAGAAATGCTTACAAACTAGGAAGTTGAAATCTACGACGCCATCATAAAGAATGTCAAAAACAAAAAATCATTCTTGCCTTATTGTGTCCCTTTTCTTGTTGGACAAAAGGGGTGAAGTCATGGAGATAGACACTTGGGTTGGTGCATCAGGTAAAAATGGCATGAGAAGAGACTGGCTGCTCAGAAGCCAGGCCACAGGACTGGTTTTCGCTCGGGCGACTAGGTAAAAACACACCCAAAAAAAGGCCTAGATGTGCCACCCAATTTCACTGTTTCTTTCACACATTTCATAGCTAATGATTTTACTTCATGTCAAGCAGTACTTGGGTGATGATGAACAAGGAAACAAGGCGCCTGTCGAAAATGCCAGATGAGGTTAGGGCTGAAATCGCGCCATGGTTCATCCCAAAGCAAGCAATCACAGATGACTCCCCTGAAAAGATAGTGAAGCTGGATAGTAATGCAAGATATGTGAAATCAGGCTTGAAGGTAAACTAAATGACTATAACAACTTCAATGATGAATGATTCGAGCCCGCGAGAGATTGTACTGATTCTTACCAATCTTGATATCTTGCAGCCTAAGAGGACTGACCTGGACATGAACCAGCACGTGAACAATGTCAAGTATGTCAGATGGATGCTAGAGGTAATCATCAACAATCAATTGAAGTACACACAAACATGAGTTTTCGAGATCTAATGTTCTTACATATTTGGCTCCTTTTCAGGGAATTCCAGACAAATTCTTGGGGAATCATCAGCTTTCTGACATCATTCTTGAGTACCGGAGGGAATGCGGGATTTCAGATGTTGTTCAATGTCTTTGTGAGCCAAATGATGGTGGACTCATCACAAATGGAGTTCAGCAGAATCACAAGAATTCTTGTTTGCTGAATGGGTACTCCTTGGCATCAGGAATCATTGAAGGCAATGATCTGCTTCAGTCATTGAACCCAGAGCCATTGAGTTACACACATTTACTCCAAGCAAAAGGTGAGACCAAAGATGAGGAAATTGTCAGGGGGAAAACATACTGGAAAAAAAAGATCAATGGGCTGCCAATACAGGATTGAAAGTTGTGATTAAGAAAAAAAATATTTTAAAAAAAAAAGAAGAAACAAAGCCTGAAATTTGCTTGCTGTGGCCTGAATGCAGCTGTGGAATAGGGAAGTAACTGTATTTTCTGTAAATCTCCAATATTTTTTTATCACTACAGTTTAGCATAATGACAAGAAATTAAGAGCACATTTTAGAGTCAAACAGATACATGTTGGATATCATCAGACAAAAAATGTTGCCAACCATGAGCTCAATAAGCTCCTCAGTGTGTGGAATAAAATGTGCAGCATATGTTCTTCCTCTATCTCATAGTAAAATACACACTTAACTTTTTACACTTGATCAAGAAAATATTTCATCACTAGCGTTTTTCATAAAAATCTTGTTTTAAACCATCTAACCGTTACATGGAGTTATTTCATAATTTCGTTAGGTAAATTTAGATCGAGTTTGTTAAATGGTTTCAAAGTAGAAGAAGATCACTCCATCGTTCGTTCCATCTTTTGTTTTAAAACTTTATGTTCACTACTCAGTAATTGGGACTATCCCGTATCAAACTGCGTAAGGCTTTCAATCCAATCATATTAACATATAGGATTGGATTCCCGGGAAAAAAAAAGAGTTATTTCATAATTACAAACAGACAGTCTCACCCTGAGACATGGGGTCTAAATACACTTGTTTAAATATGAGAGATGAAATGAAGCACTTTATGTAATATTTAGAACTTTACTTAATCACCCATCTCACTATAAGTTATGGTAATACGAGAGTTTTTCAATCTCACAATAAAATCTTCAAAACATTAATAATATCACTGATAAAAAAATTTAGTGAACAAATCAAATAAAACTTAGGCTATATCTACAAGGTATGAAATGTAGGGTTTTTTGAGGAAAAAAATCAATCATTCAAAGATGTTGGGGAAAATGTTCAACGGCAATTACAATGAGTGGAATTGACATTCAATCTAACTAGGCTCTAGCAATAACTAGCATATTGCAAGGATATCTAAATTACATGTCAACCAGACTGATCGTCTGTACTATTACAAATCAGAGATCCAATAAAAACTGTAACATCGCATCGAGGATATTAACTTGCTTCCTGCGAAAATCATGACCACTTGGTAGAGAGGAGCGAATCACGCATCAATATCACTGCGCCAAATATGGATCTCTACAACTGTAACACCACTTAATCCAACCACGATTTATTTTGTCCAAACTGTAAACACCTTGAAAAACACAGATCTGACGTATCCAAATTAATGGAAACCCAAAAGCAAAACCACAAACAGAATTACGAACTCACAACCAGAAAAGTAGATCGAAAACAATACATCAACGTGAACAACTAAATCGATCTATCATCATGAACACAACGATCTAATCGATCAGATCGAAGAACAAAATTAATATGTGGAGATAAATCTCACACTTATTGAATAACAAAAATATAAATTAAAATAAACTGTTGTTCGCTGTCTCCCCTCATGGGAAGATGGGAAAAAAAGATTGAAGAAAAAGAAGGGCTGCGGCAAGACGGATGGGGCTAGGTTTTTGCTCGAGAGATTAACTAAGACACGGTTTTTCTTGCGTTAATAATAGTAGTGAATTGAGTCATTGTATCTGGGATGGAAAGAGTATTATATTTTTAGTTAAAAGATCAAACTTTCATTTGTAAGATTTACAACTAATATATATCTATATATATCATGTTAGTTAACTGTTTTTAATAACTTTATGTAATTTTTTATTTTCTACAAAATAATGATAGAGCTTCGCATATTTATAATATCTGTTAATTCTTTTAAGAAGTTTGTTTAAACTTTCATTTCTTGAAGGATTGGAAAATATTTTAATATCAATTTGTATTTGAAATTTCATGTTTTTGTTGATAATAAATTAATTTTTGGAAGATTTTGTGTTTTGAACGTATATATTACTCATATGTTTAGTATATTTTTATGAAGGAGGACTACTGTGGAAGGAGAGAATTAGGCCAAATATAAACATGTAATTTAACCAATTTTCACTTATAACCCGTTTTCGACCCATATTATTAGTGAGTTTTTTAAATAAATATTTTTGAAATTGTAAGTTAGTCCCTCATCTCATAATCTTAAAAAAAAAAACTGAAACCGTCAATGATGGGGATATTGGGGAATCCACCCTTTATATTATCAAATTGGCCAAATAACCTATATTTGAATGATCTTTACATCAAGATATGGGATGATCTCATTTACACAAAGGAACTATATAGATGTTACAATACTAATCTATGGCCTAAGTGACAAAAAGAAGGTACACAAAGACACAAGCTAAATTTTACTATACTAAACAATGGTCTAGGCAACAGTAAGAAAGATACACAAATGCACTAACTAAATATTAAATTCCGATCAAGCCTCGAGTGATAATAAGAAGGGTGTATAGTAGGATGAGTGGTCATCACTGCGTAGCTGTGCAGTAATATCGATCCAAAATCACCAAACAAAATCCATCGTAGTTGTAAGCATCGGATTAAACACACAAAAATGATTCATCAAAACTTCTGACCAATTTCAAGACAATCAAAAACAAAGAAATGAAGTTCCACAACTAAAAGTATGGTCGATGTCCATTAAACATGTTCCCACCATTTCACTAAAGTAGGAGACCGTAGCCGGTCGCTTAGACTGTCTG
The DNA here is from genome assembly GCA_032355705.1 of Rubia peregrina. Classification (NCBI taxonomy): domain Eukaryota; kingdom Viridiplantae; phylum Streptophyta; class Magnoliopsida; order Gentianales; family Rubiaceae; genus Rubia; species Rubia peregrina. The sequence continues at coordinate 10,168 of JAULKK010318962.1, forward strand.
AAAAGTTTTATTGTAGGTGTATAGGAATCACTATTAATGCGTAGAATAGTCTCTAAGTCAATACCCGAAAAGACAAGACAATTTAAACAAAAAAATTAGACTAATTTGCCCCAAACGTCCTAACGAACTTGAATCTACAAATATGATTTGGATTCTCATATGAAATCGCCAAAAGTCAAATTTTTAAACGACTATGACTCGAATTTCTCCTAACCGCTTTGAAAAACATATTTGACGTCAAAAAAATTTAACCAGACCATTTTACTGGAAAAAAGGTCGTCGGAAAACCTATTTTGACAAAGACATATCGAATCCAATACCTAGAACAAAAAATTAATTTGAGCTCTACTCTTTGGAACCGAAGAAAAAACAAAAGCATAAAACAAAGAAAGAAAAAAAACCTACAGAATTGTAAAAATATAACCCACCACCCCAACTAAACTTAAATAGAAGGTAAAAGAAAAAAGAAAATAAAAAGAGGTTCAAACTCTCCTTAGCTGCGGAAGGTTACCGGAGAGTTTGAAACTCTTTTTTTTATTTTAAACTCTCTAGGGGTGGTTGACCGTGGCGACGCATGACTTTGGCCAGCAGCGTGTGTCCAACGTTGGCAGCTTGTCGAAACTTGTTTTTCCTTGGCTAAGCTTCTCCTTTTCGAGGATCTCTAGATTTGCGCTTCAATAACCGACGTTTCCTCACCTGTGTATATCGCCCGTTGTGGATAAACTTTCTGATGTGATCCTAGTCGTGACTGCTACGAGGCACTGATTAGAAAGGCGAGATGGAGGGAGATTGAAAATAGATTTCAAATCCAAACCAAGATGACGCCAGCAAGGGTCTGCAGGAGGAGGTTTGGAACCATGAGAGTACGGGGATGTGGTGGGGGAGGGGGGAGGCCACCGCCAGAGGTGGAGAGTGACGACAACCTCCCCAAAAGTAGATCTAGGGTTTTGAAGTTTGTCCGCTGATTTTTAGAGAGAGAAAAGAAAGGAAATCGACTCGAATCTTTCTCCTCATCTCATAATCCCTTATGCTAAGACAGTTTCAAATGAGATTTTTTTGATTAAAAATTATACAAAATTTTGCCCCTTTATTAATTTAATAACTTCAAATGCCCTTAGTAAAAACTTCCCCAAAAATTAAGGAGCCAATCACTTATATATATATATATAATACTACTATTAAATTGGATGAGCATAAAATTGATGTTGATGCACTTAGTGAGATCCGAATACAAGACTATTGTATTCCAAACATATTACACAATAATGAGGGAATGACATCACACCAAAATTCGTATAGACTTAGTAAAAGAAGATACTGAAAGTCCG
>JAULKK010318971.1:0-11494 GCA_032355705.1 Rubia peregrina
ACTGGAAAAGTGTTTAAAAGCCAATGGTAGGTTCAGCATCAGGGAGGCCTACAACATCCAAAAGAGGGGGGGGGGGGAAACAACAGACTACCTGGCAAGGCTTCTTTGGCACCCAAAAATACAACCTAAGCACATGTATATCATCTAGATGCTCTTTAAAAGTAAACTGCCAACAGTGGACAGATTGTTAAGATTCAAGATTTTGGTTGTGGGAAACAATAGCTGCCTCTGTCACAATAGTATGGAGAATGCTGCTCATCTCTTCATCAATTTCCCCTACACTGCTAGGGTGATAACACTGCTAGAACTGAGAATGGAGAGGAATATGAGAGCTCTAAAGAAAATACTCTTTTACTGCATGATCAGGAGGAAATGGTACCGGCTGCAATTACTATCCAGTGCCTTATACCAGATTTGGATAGAAAGGAATCAAAGAATTTTTCAAACCAAGGAAAGAGAGCTAGAAATACTAATGGAAGTGATCAAATCTGATTTTGATTGGAGGAATTAAAGAGTTTGAAAGCTATTTGTGTAATTTGAGTATCTTCTCCCTAAATTTATGTTGTGTAATAGGCTAGGGTGAAGGCCTAAACCGTGGCATTTGGATCCGTTTGCTTCTAATAAGATACATATTTCGATAAAAATAAAAGATTCTCATTTCCCATTTTTGTGAATTTAAAGTCTGGCCATCATTTGTCGACACAGTGGTGGAGGTATTTTAGATGGAACACTTTGAATTCCGTCTATACTACACAAATTTCTCTATGTAACCTATTCAAGGTCGAATGACTCAAATAATTTTTTTAATCATTTAAAGTACGGGGTGCCTATTAATGCCCTACATTTTCATGGGAGAAAAATTAAGTCAAAAGTTGAGATGTATGATTTATGATAGCCTAATTAAAATTTTAAGATGATAAATATTGGATTTTGAAATAAATAAATATTTATGTGAAAATACAAATCTTTAAATAATTTCTTCTCTAATTGGTTAAAGATTCATGATTAAACATATCATATTTAGTGATTAAATATGAATGTGTTAAATAATTACAAGTTAATATGCAATATTTCATTTATTATTATTATTTGTTCAAATAATTATATGTTGGAATAATATGATTATTTATTTACATATAGTATGCGATTAAATATTTCAATATATATAGTTTTACTAAAAAATAAAATCCCTTACAAGAGTTCTCATTATTGAGTAGAGATAAAAATTTCTTGCGAATTTCACTAATTGGGAATTCCCAAGGTGTATTCTGCCGAGAGAAGAAAGTCTACTAGTCATATGAGACATGTCTTTGAATAACGGGTCTTTTAACAAAACATAGAATTTGATAGTTTACTCAAAATTCTGTAATTTGAGGCGAAATATTAAGTTATATAATTGCCTTCCATTATTATACTATTACAACAAATCTCGCACGAATGATTTGTTGGGAATTCCCCAAGATTGTTCTATTTATGATGTGTTTAATGCTAAGAGATGTGATTTCTGAAAAATGGGTTCAGCTTAACGGGACATGTGATTTGTTGGGTATCCTAAAGATTATATGTTTCAAGGAAAATAATTAGGTGACATTTACAACGTGCATAGAGTTAATAACCTAATAATCTAGGAGTTATAAAGGGTTGTGGCTGATATACGTATATACCTTGCAAAATTATTTTTATTTGTTGGGAATCCTCAAGGTCAATATAACTAGCAGGAATCCTAACTCACTTGGAAATATAAGATTATTCCCGAATCAGTATTTAAGCGTTATTGATTTTAATAAAATGGTGGGAGAAAAACCAAAATTAATTATTTCCATATCGACATGTTTTGGTTTTGTTAAATTGCAAAAATTGAAATTTCTAATTTTTTCGAGTATTATAACATATGAGAAAGTAGATTCTACAATTCAGTAATTAGTCGGCCCTAAAATATTCTTGAAAATTTTAGAATGGTTCTCATCCAAAGATTATGACTAAAATTTCTGAATCTAACTAAGGTGAACAATTTAGAATATTTAGAAGAAACAAGGAGTAGGTGATGATATAACTATTATGTCTCTCAAACTAGTAGTTCTAAATTTTTATGGAGGACATGAGTTTACAAATTAATGATACATTTTATATGTTGATTGATGTATTATTATCCGTTAAATTTAAGTGTGATCTTAGTTAGACAATTATTTAATGTTGAAAGTTGAGAGTTTTCTTATAAGATAAGGAGTGAAATACGATAGTTTAATGGGTCTGATCCGTAATTAATTTAGGAATTAATTGTGAAATCAACTATTTTATTTCTTGAATTAAGACTAAGAGATGATGTACGTTAAAATCAGAAATCTTAGTAACTTCTTCATCAGGTGCAATGATTATTACTGTTCTAATCTGTGTTTAAATTATTGGTATGTATGATACCATGTGTCTTTGTGAAATACACATAATATTTAGAAACAATTAGATAGATAATTTTGAAAGAAATCATATACTTAACAACACTCGTAAAAGTACGTGTTTGAAAATATATGATTTTGAAACATAATTAAGAATATATCCCGTTAAGTTGAACCCACTATTCAGAGATCAAATCTCATAGTATCAAACATATCATAGATTGATCGACCTTGGAGAATTCCCAAGAAATCAATTAGCAAGAGCATGGTTGTAATGCTATAATAATGGAAGGAAACTCATCAAGTTATATGCTTTGCTAAAACACTCGTTATTCAATGATCATATCTCATATGACTAGTACAAATTTTCCTATCAACAAAATACACTTTGAGGATTCCTACCAAGTAAAATTCGCTCGAAAGTTCTATCTCTACTAAATAATGGGAAGGCATACAAGGAAATTTATTTTCTCATACAATTATATATTCAAATATTTATTCGCATACTTTGCGCAAAGAAATAATCATATTATTCTAACATGTTATTATTTGAAAAAATAATAAATGAATTATCACATATTAACATGTAAGTATTTAATCAATGAAATAATTTCACAATCAAAATTAATCACTGCCGGTTTGTGCGATGTTGGTTACAATTTGTACCGGTGTGTGCAACGTCATTTGTTTATTGGAGAGACGTTGATTCTCGTAAAATATTATAATATTTTATAGTTGATGACTCAAAAAATTGTTCTTCGCTAACCGTTGGTTAAACGTCATACAACAATCAATTGTTGTTCAATTAATGCGGAATGGAATCACATGATAGAACCCATACAACTATCACATATATTAAAAATATATGTTTCAAACTATTAAAAATACATAAGGTTTAGATGAATTGAAATATTATTGGTACTGAACCTCCATTGTCTAAGTTGTACGACATTAACACTGTCAGGGCGACTAGTGAAATGACAAGTGCATCTAGCTACATGTTGAATGTCCATCGGTAAAAAAAGATTTATGTTAGAAATAGACTTTAACCAAATGAAATACACATAATATATTCATACGTAGAAGAAATTAATTTCAACAAAAAATGTAACTCATCTGCTTGAGTGCGGCGTCACATACATGGGACATTAATGTCGCACCGACCGATGTGAAGACCGACATCGAACATTCATAGTTTTTTTCAAGCATTTCCTATACATGTACAACATCGGTCATCATTCAATGACATATCGCAAGGGCCGATGGATTGTGACCGACGTCGCGCATTCAAAGTGTGTTCTTATGAAAATGTAATTATTGTCCACACGCAACCCCAATCTAAACCTTTTTTCTCACTATCTACGAACATGGAATTATTTTTGAAAACACCAACACTATACATTATATAACATGTAACACAATCATCATACTTCATGAAATTATTCAATATTTTTTCCATGAAAAAAAATACAATATCACTAATAAAATTGCAAAATGAACTTGGAAAGGATGGAAAATTACCTCAATTAATTTGTACCCGGAGATGTTCCATCACTAGTACATGTGGATGTTTGAGAGGAGAAATTTTACTGAGCACTTAAATTGTTGTAATGGTGTGAATAGAAATACTATCGAGAGTTGGGTTTGGAGGAAGTGATTTGGAGATGTTAAATGGGTATAGTTGGTGATTAAAATTGAGATGAAATAGGGTTGGGGGAAATTTAAGATCAAATTTGTAGCTTAAATTTTTTATTCCTGCTATAATTTTTTGGTAACCGACGTCAGCAGTAGGTTGGTTCAAGTTTCGTTCCAAGAAAAGTTCTTGCGATATTGAATACATGGGTCACAGTATAATTTCTGAAAAGTGTCGTCAAATACTCCTTGTGAAAATGTTGGGCCCTTCCATTGACCCGTTGATGCCCATATCAGACCTACATCATGACAATGTGTGTAACATAAGGGTATCTCAAATTTTGCATTCTGACTTCTCCCACTAAGTTCAAAAATTAAATAGTTCAACGGTTGCACCAAAATTGATTCTGATTGTCCCGGAAGAAACATCTGTTATCTCCATTGAAACTTATAATCCTCGAGAGGGATAAAGAAATAGGCCTGATACCACAATGAGTTCCAAAAGTTCTTCCGATTAACCTTTGTATACTTATATGTAATCATCTACAATTTATTCTAGACCGTGTATTAGTTTTTTTAAAATTTTATGAAAATGATTTATTATCATTTTATTTCATAAAAAAATCAAGAATATTTAATTCTATGTTATTCTATGTGGTGTAAATTATCATTCTCATAACACTCATAGCAAGGGTATTAATGAAATACTAATGAAAATGATCATACATTACCTCAGTTTACGTCCCTCTTAGACAGTTTGTATAATTTCCAGACAAAAATATTTGTCCTTATGTTTGGGTGTAGAGTTCTGAAGTATAGGGTACATTCAAGTAAGTTTGGGGCATAGTATAGTTTTCTAAAAGTGTCGTCACATAATCCATGTGAAGATTTCAAGCCCTTCCATTGATCCGTTGATGCCCAAAATTGGAACAATGTAGTCGTGACAATGTGAATTACATAAGGGTATCTCCAATTTTTCATTCCAACTTCTCCCACTTTCTTGGAGGGACCTAAGTGTAAGTAAAAAATTCAGCGGTTGTGCCAAAATCATTTCCAATTGTACCAGAGGTTAATTTTCATGAAAATTTTAAATTTTAATTTGTAGTTTCTAATATACTATTAATTGTTATGAAAGTGAGTTTTATCTGTTTGGGTAAACACTGACACATTTGTTATGCTTGTTAGCTTAAATTGTTAGGCCTACATTCAGGTAAGCCGACGTCAGTCATAGTTCAGTCAGTGTCGGCTAAGTTAATGGGCGTGTGATGTCGCACATGTCGAGGCAAAATTCACAAGGGTTCAAAATGATGTTGTTCCAAAATATCTATATATATGGAGTCCACCTCAGAATCAGGTCAAACATCTACTTTCAAGTTTCCCTCGAATTCCAATAGTCCCCCACCCTTTCATCTCTTCACTTGTCAAAGGTATGGTTTTTCAATTCTTCCAATTCCTTCATTTTTGTATTTTTTCCCCTTAAAATTGTTCTATCTATGGCGTATTAATGTGTTGGTTGGTATGTTTTTCATTTTCTAGTTCGTATTGATTAGTTAGTGTGAACCTTCCTTATACGTCAACCTAGGTACAAATTTTTGGTATGTTTTTTGATGATTTTGTGTCATTTTCTATTTTCCAAACATGATTTTTTATGAGTTTCTACAATTTTGGCCATAGCTGCTAGTGTTAAACATGAAAGTGGTGCTTGGAATATGGTTTGGACTTGTGTCATTGAAGTTTCGAGTTGTGTTTATCAACAAGAATTCAACTGTTTCTTATTCCAAGAAGAAGATGCTTCGATCCACCATTGACAAGTGCTTCTAACCATTCTGCAAACAGGATCTTCGTCCACCGATGATTCATATTAGCTGGTACTAGAGCAATGCTAAGAATTCCTCCAACTAGGATTCACAAGGGTTTTTATTTTTATTTTTGTGTGTGTTTTAATTTCAATGTTTCAGTTCATAAACTCATTCTTGTCGTCATATACTAACCCTTCTTTGTTTGATGTTTCTTATTAGGAGGATCAAATCTTGAGTCAAATGACATCGAAGAGTCCGAGTTCTGGAATACTATGGTATCACCAGCTGTTTTCACCTTCATATTAGAGTAGAAGGACATCGAAGGATCTGAGCATTAACAACTATTATCCGTCTTCACCTTCACAGTCCGTTTCTTAGTTTATCTTAAACAGTTTATGTGTATGTGATATTTTTGTCCACTCTTCTAAAAATTATTGCATGCTTTTAATCGATTACTTGTTTGTAATGGTTCTTTGGTTCCGTTAATCTTGAATTGCTTCTTGAATTCTTGATTACACCTACATAAATATTTTCACAAAAGTCGATAATTAAAGCATCTTATTCTTGATCCCAAAGGAAGTAAAATTTAATTCCACCTTCAATATAGGAAACTTATTAATATAGCTCTGATTCAAGCCATTCAAATTGCGTTTCGTTCCTTATTCTCTTCACAATCTGGAATTCTTATTTGTAGAGTTATTTTAAGAGTTTATCATGTTGATATTTTTCAAAACAAAACTATTGCACTTGTTTCCCTATTGTCCTTAAAACTGGTTTGATTAAACTGACTTCACTCGTCCTAGCTGTTTCCTTGTGAGTTATGAGTGTTATACACTTGGTGAGAAACCTACTAAACAAACCGGGGGGGGGTTCTACTAATAGTTTTTTGTTCTTAGCAATACTTCACAAAATGGCGCGGAGGGGGGGGGGGGGAATCGAATGTCCCACCTTCTTGGGTAATCCTTACAACATACCATTGATGCCTAATCCAAATGTTCAAAGTGGTGATCAAAACCTTGATGAAGTTGCCGATAGTTGGGCAGTACCTTTACCATTTATACCTATTCGGTTAAATCAACAAGGAGAGTTAGATACAAATCAATTGGTGTTCACCATGAAGGCCCTCATGAGTTAAGTGCAAAGACTTTCGAGATAGGTAGAGGTGTTGGTAGATCCTACGCTACCAAGTTCTACTAAGAAAAAAGATCCCAACTGTGTGGTCTGCAGTTTTCATGGTTATGGAAGTTTGTGAGAAGAATCTATCCATGCTTTAGAGAAACGATCATGTCGAGACTCTAAGAAGCTATATAAAATATGGGCAATAATCTATGTTTATATTCATGATCTGGGGTACATTATATAGAGGTAAAAAAACTGTATAGAAAAGGAAAAAATAAATATAGTTGAATTACAATTCAAATTAATATTTATATTCCTTAACACCCCTCCTCAAGTTGGAGCATGTGGATCATAAATTCCCAACTTGCCGAGTAGTGAATGAAACTGATTGCGTCTGAGAGCTTTAGTGAACAAGTTCGCAGGTTAATAAGAAGTGTGGACATGATGAGTAATAACAATACTAGACTGCACAAGCTCACAGACAAAATGGCAATTAACCTCTATTTGCTTTGTACGTTCATGAAGCACTGGATTTGGTGCAATATGAAGAACCAATTGAATGTCACAGAATAGTCACATAGGAGAAAAATACACAACACCTAAGTCTTGAAGTAAAGACTTAAGCCACAACAGCACACAACTAGTAACATCCATGGCACGATACTTTGCTTCAGCAGAAGAACGAGAAACCGTGGGTTGCTTCTTCTCTTCCATGAAATCGGAGAATCACCGATCATCACAAAGTACCTAAAAATATAGGTCCATGTAATAAGGCATGCAGCCCAATCTGAATCGCAATAAGAAGTCAACTGTAAAGAACTAAGTGAAGAGAGAAATAAACCTTGACCAAGATGACAGTTTAAGTAGTGGAGAACTCGAAATGCAGCTAGCCAGTGAGGGAGACACATAGACTTCATAAACTGAGTAAGCGTATGAACTAAATAGCTAAGCTCATGATGATTAATGGTAAGGTAAATGAGGTGACCAACTAGACGCCGATACTACTCATGATCATCATAAAAGGGGCCTTCAACTTGGGAAAGATTATGCTGTTACTTCATAGGAAAATTAGTTTGCTTAGAATCCGATAAACCTGTATAAGATAAGATATCCAGGGCACATTTCTACTGGGAAAGAAACATCTCATCCGATCTTCTAGCAATCTATATCCTTAAGAAATACTTAAGTTTACCAAGATTCTTCATATGAAAATAAGAGCTCAAGTATTTCTTGAATTTAGATATGAGCGATGAAGAACTACCAGCAATGACTAAATCATCCACATAGACAAGTACATGCATAGAAACTGATCCACAAGTAACACCAAATAAAGAGTAATCTACTTTACACCAAATGCATGTAAAACCTGAACCAATTTGGAAAACCAGTTGTGAGGGGATCGCTGAAGACCATAAAGAGATTTTTGAAGGTGATATACCTGGCAAGGGGGCGCAGGATAGCCCGGTGGAGGGTGAATAAACACCTCTTCATACAAATCACCATGTAGAAAAGCATTATGCACATCCATTTGATGAAGATACCAACCACGAATGACTGTAACTGATAAAAATAGGCAAACAAAACTCATCTTCGTAACTAGTGAAAATATCTCAGTATAGTCAATTTCTTCTATTTGACAATTTCCAAGAATCACTAGACGAGCTTTTTGAGGCTTAATGGTACCATCAGACTTGAACTTGGTATGTTACACCCATTTGTATCGAATTGCAGTCTTATCCAGAGGTAGAAAACCTAATGTCCAAGTCTTATTTCGCTCAAGAGAATTAATCTCATCAGCCATAGCATAACGCCAATGAGCATGCTTTGATTCCTTAGAGTAAGTAGTGGGATCTCCACTAGAAGTTACTGTACCAAAAATCTAGAACACATCATAGAAAATTTATCTCAATTTACAAAATCAGTTAAAGGATAGAGAACACCTGAGGATTGTGACGACGCAGATTTGATTATAGAAATATTCCAAATAAGTAGGAGTTCGACAATCTCGAACACTCTATTGGACGGAGGCAGCTTGGCCGCAGAAGGCGGCGCCAGGGATGCAGTCAACGGATAAAAAATAGGTGTAAGAGGCACCATATTCAATGGCAATGGTGAAGTTGGTGGATCTTCAGGCGGTGCGTGAGGCACGTGTGAGTGCGTTTGGAGCTGGGTCGGACTGCGGCAAAGTAGGCCGACAGTCTGGAGGAGAGGCCAACGTCAGAATTAGGTATTCTAATGACGATAAGGGAATGTTCGGCGCCGGGGTGATGTCCGACATCGACGATGGTGATGCCGACGGTGAGGTGGTGGCACCTCCGATATTCACTGACGGAGCTGATGACAAAGTACACAACGTACAAAAACTGGTCTTCATAAAAATCAACATCCTAAATGTTGAAGAAGGTACTGGATTCCAAATCATAAAGTCAATATTCTATTTTTTTGCTAGATACCCATGGAAAGGACATCAGAAACTTCTTGGAACAAACTTTTCATGATATTTAGGAATGTAGGAGGCATAACATATGCATTCAAATACCTGCAAAAGCTTGTAATTTAGAATGTGTCCATAGAGTAACTCAAATGGCATGCAACCATTGAGTTGCTTTGTTGGCATCTGGTTAATCAAATATGCAGCTGTAAGAACATATTCTCCTCAGACTTCAATCAGCAGATTAGCCTGAAAGCGCAAAGCACGAGCCACATTTAACAAATGGTAATGCTTGTGATCAACTCGACCAATCTGCTGTGGTGTATCAACCATAGATGTCTAAAAATGATCCCAGATTCGGCAAAGTATTATCTTAAAGGTACAAATTCTGTGCCATTATCATCATGGACACGACGAACTATGTGCCCAAACTGGTTCTTGACTAAAGTATTAAATTTTATAAATATAGATGCTACATCTAACCTAGAAACTAATAAATAAACCCAAATAGCTAGGGAATAATCATCAACTATAGTTTTTAAAAATAAAATATACCACTAGAAGATGGTGTACTGTAAGGCTTCCAAACATCACAATGAATCAATTCAAACACTGAACTAGCACTCGAAGAGCTCAAAGTGATATTATGTCTAGTCTATTTTTCCCTATGACACACAGAGCAAGGTATAGAAGTATTATTTGTGCTAAAATCAAGAGTATGAACATAAGATAACACCGCAGGGAATGGATGACCAAGACGTTGATATTATAAATCAAATGCAGAAACTGTAGCAACTGTTGGAAATGACTGCACGACATGAGAAAATGGCCACACATATCTGTAATGTGTATGGAAACACGCACTTTGGTAGGGAAGGAACACGTCTTTCTCAAGCGGCCATGATTGCACACTCGTGGATCTCACGTGCACCTTTATCTTCTTCAGTGGGTAGGTCGGACGAAGTCAAACAAACTAGCCGGAAAGGAGAAAATGGAAGTAGACAGCGGTGTCTGAATCAAGCAGGAAATCTTAGCGTAAACTAGCGATGCTAATGGTGTTGGCGGTGGACCGGTGTTGGCATTGGACTGAATTTTTTTTAACACTGGAAAGACAGCTTGGATCGTAGGGGTGTGGAGGTAACATGCAGACGACGTCTGCGGTGTTTGCAGAAAATTTCGGATGAGAAATTTATGCTTTAAGGTTTCAGGATATTTGGCTCTGACACCATGTAGAAAATAAGGGTAATAATCTATATTTGTATTCATGATCTGGGGTACATTATATAGATGCACAAAAGACCTATACAGATAAGCAAAAAGGAAATATAATCTAATTAAAATTACAAGTAATATTTATATTCCTTAAGAAGTACAACAACAGACATTGTCGAAGGATGCCTAGCTTGAGTACTTTAAAAATTATGGAATCTATTCATGACATCAAAGGTTGAAAAGTATGACATTTCTCAATTTGATGAAACACAAAATACGAAAAACTATCTTGATTGGGAATGAAAGATTGAAAACATATTAGAACTCAACAACTATTGAGAGAATGAGAGTTAAAAGGGATGCAATAATCATTCACCAACTATGCAGCCGAACGGTGGAAGAACTTTAAGGAATCAAGATCATATGTTGGGAAGAAGCCCATCTCCACTTGAGAAAGATTGAAGACCGAACAATGTTTATATCATGTTCTAATTATCTATTTGATATAACAACACTCATATTTGAGAGATATGAAACAAAGAAATTAATGTGTGGATGAATACTGGCAAGTTCTCGAACTAACCATGAGAGGGGTTGGGGATGTATAGAGATGATGCATTTGTAAAAACACCAGTTTATCAAATGACTAAGGGAGAATCTCAAAGTAACGGTTACGATTTGATTTCATATATCGATGATAGACTTCTTGGTGAAAGAAAGGTTGGTTGAAATAATATTAAGGCCGAAAAGACTACACCAAATGATTCTACCAATCAAAGACTGGGATTTGATTTGGGAATAGAGACCAGTCCCTTTTTGTTTTAAAAAAAGAAGGTGTTCCTAGCTTTCCAAAGAGTCCAGCAAGTGAAAGGCATAATGTTGTGAATAATTTGTGTGTGAATCTTTGT
>JAULKK010318981.1:0-11493 GCA_032355705.1 Rubia peregrina
TTTGGTCCAATGGTCACAGGTTCGATACTCGGCAGCGGCAGTGTGGGGATGTCCATGTGTAGCAAGCGTACGCCCACGGATGTACATGAGTAGCGTGGGTCCCATATGCGCACCGAGTCCAGTAACCGCCGACGGGTTCTGGCACTGGGCTACCGTGAATTTACCTCCTCCACCAGGGCTTGGGGTGTCGGGCAGGTGGGGGCAACATTAATAAAGCAACTTTTTGTAAATTTTGTATATTTTTTGTAATAATTTGTGAAGTTACTTGACCGCTTTAATAATTGCGGATGTTGCCCCTTCACTTACAAAAGAGAAGCTCCCTCATTAGTTAGGACCAAGCTTGGAAAACTTAGAACCAAACAATGTAAATCCCCTCTTGTAAATCCTTTCAAGTAAACATATTCAGTGTTCTCACAGCCCCCCTTGCATTGGGCACAATTCTGGTACTTACTCTTCTTTTTTATTTTGAGTTTTAATCTGATGATAGGCTAATAAGCCTATACTATCTGCAAATACTCTTTCTCCCTTGTATGATGCTCCTGTTACAGTAATGCTAATAGACAAGATTTATGTTACGGTTTCAATGATATACTGTTTAGTTCTTACTCAGATTAAACTCATGAAATGGTTTCATTAATATACTGTTTAGTTACACAATTTCGTGCGGGTGCCCATGTCAAGTCGCTAAAGCCGGGGATAGGCATTCAGGTAAGTTTCGGGCAGTTTTAGCATTGGTCTAGCTGTAACTAGATTAGTATAAATTTGAAGTAAATCTGTGAGTTTAAGTTGAGTAGTAACTAGACTAGTATGGATTTGAAGTAAATCCTGAATCCAAGTCTATAGGCCGATCTCGCCCGAGATGGTATCAGAGCCATGATAGTTGAGAGTTATTTGTAGATAGTATTATTCATCATAAAAACAGATAAATTTGAATATTTTCAAGCAAAATTATCAACATAATGGTAAGAATGCTAGATCGAAAGAATATTAATTCCATAACAGCTTGATGCGTTGAATAAATGGATAATTCCATTAGTTTCTACAAAACAAATTTGTAACCATAATTTTTTTTTGGAAATTTCATAAATAGATATGTTATAAAAACTATTGAAGAATCTATCCAAATGGATAATCGAGAAAAAACTATACAGTTATTTACTGATATTGATATTGAAAGATATCAAAAGCTTCTTCTTCTTTTTTTACGAATTTCTACATATTGGTTTAGTACAAATTGCTTTTAAACCATAGACTATGGAAGGTCTCCCCGAAAGTTTTATGGTAGTCCTCAGGGATGCTAGAAACCTAGATTGGAGACAATCTTTAATTGGTGCTACGCATTCAAGTTTGGCATATAATCCAGTTTATTTTGATGCCAAACCCAACCTAACTTTGTCTTTATATGACCCCAATATTTTGCATGCTTTAAAATTATATGAAAAAGCTCATGGTTATAATTAGTGCCTGAAACAGAAGTCATGTGTATTTGTTATCGAATATATTTTTGTGTTTTGGATACTATGAATCCAAACTGCAAAATTATTGATGATAAAAGAAAAGGACAAACGGTTTTAATAGAAACAAACTTGGCCAATCGATAAAAATTATTGCTCGACGACCAATTAGTTGGGATGAAATCGAGTATCCAGATGACTGGAAAATCGAGAAAGTTGTTCATGTCCAAGTGAGGACATATACACATATTTCTCAAGTAGTTCAAACTACTGATGGTAATATTTGTCTTCAATTTTCCAAAGAAATACCTAAATTAGGTAGATATATGCCTTCTAACAGTTGTATTTCCCCTTTTGAAGACAATTCTAGATGTTCTACTTCTAGATCATCTACATCTCAAGTCAATGAAGACCTTTATAAGGTCTCATCTCCTTCTGAGATATCTCGAGAAGAAGACATTAATAAAATTATAATCGGTAATAACTAGATTCCACAAAAAAATAATTAAAGCTAATCCTATAGATCCATCACCTAGTGAAATGGAAAATTCTGATTATTTTAAAGATGGATAAAAACTGGAAAAAATTGATTGGAATAATATTTCACCTAATATGTTAAATTATTCTCCTGGATCTGATCTGAGACAGATCATTAAGGAAGATTTTAATAGTAAACAATATGATCCTTTCAGAAAATGGTTTTTCTTTCATTCTTCACAAAAGGAGAAGCATGCTCTGTTAGAGATCAATTTTATTAAGAATTACAAATCAAACAAGAAGTCAAACTTTTTGTTAGATGGTTTATAGAGGACTATGTCCTTTTTAATGTCAATATTATTGAAAGAGGTTGGCATTTAGATTCTAAAAAAGTTCTTCGGAGTTTATATCCTCCAGGTGAGCCATTTTCTTTTAAAAAAAGATAACACCAATAACGATTTACAGGCTCAGCAAAATTTTATACCAAACCCTTACAAATGGCACAACAATTTATCATATTAATAGTTAATTCAAACAAAGTAATCATACAAATATTCACCTAAAATTTATTGGTGAACAAATAAGTTTATTAAATGAATTTTTTTATAAACTAAGATCTCTTATAGAGACACAAAGAATTAAACATTCTAGTACTCTACAGTAAGAAAAGTTCATAGAAGCTCCAACTAATATCCGGCCACCTCCTTCTATTGATGGTATTAGCTAGAAAAAGAAAAATAATTCATTATTAGAAGATCTTGGAGAAATTCTCTCTCAATTTAAAGAATTAAAAATTACCAGCCAGAACCATAGTATTGATAAACCTAGTAGTTCTACAATTAAAATGATAAATACAGAAAAATAACAAATTACTGCTATGAAAAGAAATTGGAACCTAAATTAGGTTCAGAAAGCTATTATTACCCTAGACCAACTACTATGGATTTTTTGATCGAAGAACGGGCTTATAGGAATGATCCTACTGCCTATTTGGGTACTGAAATAGTTGAATGGAACATCAATGGAGGTTCTGATAGTAAAATTTTAGAACATGCCATAAAATTATTATGCATGATGCTGCTGCAAAAGGCAACAACTAGAGTGATGCACATATTGTGCAAATGATCATCGCTGGTTTTACTGGTCAGCTTAAAGCGTGGTGGGATAATTATCTCACCCAAGACCATAAAACTTCAATCATTAATTCTATTAAACAAGAGGGTAATGAAGAAAAACTTAATGTTGTTTTTACTTTAGTATTAGCATTATTAGAGCATTTTATTGGAAGTTATTCTACTAACTATGATAAAATTTGAACTATGTTGCAAAGCCACAGATTTCCTACCCTTGCATATTTTAGATGGTATAAGGATGTTTTTCTTAGCAGAGTTTTAAAACTCCCAGAAGCTAATAACAGTTTCTAGAAGGGCAGTTTCCTTGATAAACTCCCCTTTTTTTCACTGAAAAGATTAAGAAAAGTTTGAGGAAAGAATCTGGAAGTTCTCAGATCATATGGAACCTTTATTACTATGGTAAATTAATAGGGAAATGTATGGAAGGGAGCTTAGCTCTCTATAATGATTTTAAATTACAAAAACAATTGAAGAAGCATAGGTTGTTTAAAAAACTCAATTAGGATAATTTCGCCAACAATTTGCTTTTGATCAACCCTATTCTCAACCAATGGTAAAAAAAGAGGAGATATAAAGAAAACCCCATAAAATGGAGTATTATAAGAAATACAAATCTGATTCTTATAAAAAAAATATGCTGCTAAGAGAAGAGCAAAAATGAAAGAAATGGCTATGACCCTAAAAAAGAAAAAGTCACCCACTTTCTATGCTTGTGGAGAAAAGGGTCAATACGCAAATAGGTGTAATAAAAAGAAGGATAAAATTATATCCCTGAACATATTCTTTCTCAAAGTGATATGTTTGGAACATCATTAGCCTGCTCATATTTTTTCTCAAAGTCATTTGTATGATTTTTTTTCTTCTCTGTGGCTCATCTCGTTCATCTTCAACAATATATTATGCATAATTATGCATGTTGTCATAATATAATTTAGGGTATCCATATCCCAAAATCTTGTCGGGCCTCAGACAATTGCAAAACATTGTTGCAACACTCCAAATGCACGCTCCAAGTCTTTCCTTGTCCCTTCTTGTTCCTTAGCAAAATGTTTTGTTTTTGCTCCCCTGTGGAGCTGGAATAGTTTTTACTAAAATAGCCCATGACATATATATACCATCAACAAGATAATATACCATATTATACGTTCTTGCATTGACCACATAACTAATATCATGTGTACGCCCATCAGCTAAATCACTGAAAACGAATGAGCGTTCTAACACATTGATGTCATTAAGAGACCCAGGTAACCCAAAAAAGCATGCCATATCCACAGATCATATGAGGCTACCACTTATAATATTATAGTGGGTTCATGTTTATGGCCAGTATACATACCATGCTAAGCAGTTGGACAATTTTTACATGTCCAATGCATGCAATCAATGCTGCCAAACATCCCTGGAAAACCACACTTTTTCCCTTAGTAAGCAACCTAGTGAGGTCATCATGATTTGGCGATCTTAAGTATTCATCGTCAAATACTTCAACAACAGCTTTAATGAAATGTCTGAAACTTTCTATGGCTGTGCTTTTGCCAATTTTAACATACTCATCTGTGTAATCAGCAGCAACGCCATGTGCAAGCATTTGAAAAGAAGTTGTAACCTTCTGAAGGAATGATAAACCGAGACGGTTAGAGGCATTCCTTTTTTGAACAAAATAAATATCATGTTCCACCACGGCATCGTGAATTCGAAGAAAAAGATCCCGCTTCATTCTCAACCTCGTACGAAAGTAACGAGGTCCATACTTTGGGCGATCAACAAAAATAATTACGACAAAGCCTCTCATGACCTTCCTTCAACTCCCTTTCAATAATATCATTGCCAATAACCGAACCACGGCGGTATTTCCTTGTACTCTTTTGAAGAGATTCTTCTTCGTTTATGTGAAGACTCAAAACTTCTTCGTATTCTTCCTCAATATCATTTGCATCATATAAGTGCATATCGCGTAGAAAATAACGAGCCATAATATAAAATTTAGAATGTTGTAAATTTGAAGGGGATGTGAATAAGTATGAGAGTGTAGGTGAATCTATTTATAGATATAGTAGAACCAACTAGCCGTTAAAAACTAGGCGTTATTAAAAAAATTAAAAGCAATAATTATTATTATGTTAGAAAAACTAAAGCAAGAAAGCAGGATGACTAAATTAGCAGTTAGTTTGGAATTAGCCGTGAGCAGGATGACTAATCTAAAACAAGAAATTAGCCGTTAGTTTGAAATTTAAAAGAGATTAGCTGTAGTTTGGAAATTTAAAACAAGAAAGAAGAAACTTAATCCTATTGAATGCAGATAATTATTATGTTAATAAATGTGAGGTTCCCCAAAATAAAGAAGCTGTTGGAGATGCACATAAAAAATATAGGGAATATGAGATTTGAATCCCTCAACAACAGAATTTGATTATGTATTGAGCTAATTGAAATAACATAGTTTTGCTAATTTAGTGACTGAATAATTGATTTGATATTGTACCTTGCCACCTTCGTCATGCTTATAACGTTACACTTGTACACTTATTTTTTGGGGGTAGCATTACTTATTGGAGCAAGCAAGTTATTTGTGCTAGATGTATTCTGTCAAGTCTCTTAGTGAATATTCCTTTTAGTTTAAGCGCTTCGGAGACGATTTCTTGTGGCAAAGGAGCTTTCGAAGTTATGGGAAAAAATACGGCTTTGAGATATTACAAAAGAAAATAGATCCAACTTCATTTAACTTCCTCTTTGTGTGTGTTAGAGATGATATGGTGTTTGAGTACCTTAGGACCTGATTAATTTATAACTTATGTTTCTTTTCATTTTAATCTGGTCTTCAGTCCATTATGATTGGTGACTGAAGACCAGATTAAAATGAAAGGGAAAATTGTAGAGATTGCTACCTCTCATGTTTTGTCATGTGTACTAACCATCGAAACCTGCCGCCAACGGCGCTGATCTATTGGCCCGCAATTCTATCACAAATTACATATTGGAAATGTGCAAAGAAGCTTTCCAATGCAATATCCCCAGACTTCTCCGGAACAAAATTCAGTACGAACTCGAACGCTCCCCCCTCCTAATGATTATTATATTAGGTATTATTTATATGGTTATATTGGATAATATGATTATTAGGTAGTCTTTTGTTTTCTGATTTCACGATTGGAAATCTGTTTGAATGCTTGGTTCCCGAGTTGTTCACGAGGAGTTTGGTATTGTAGAGTGATGACAAATGTCTATGCTACTACATGTCCCTTTTTCAGAACAGAGTTGTGCATGTTGTGCATATAACATTAATTCCGTGATGTACTATTCAATACCACCAGCACAGTGGCGAAATCCGCCGTGACTCTGCCTACACAAGCGAGCAGAAAAGTGTCCCCGACATGCCTTACCTTCTGTTTCATACAGTTTGTACGCTGATAGATGTGCGATATGTTGTGTATTGGCCAGAAGCTCAACATGTATATATTCTTAATGTGGGAATCTTTGTTTGATGATGTGATATTTCTAAAAATATTTAAGTATATCATTTCATTATTGTGTTCAGAGGCGCCTATAACAAGCTCAAACGTTTAAGTTGATTATCTACTTAAACGTTGGAAGCTGCCTTATTTATTTTAGAGTCACGTCAAACATTGGAATTGAATGGGAATAAAGCAAGGCATTAGGGTTAGTTGAGCTACCTTGTGAGTATGGGGCACTCATTGATTTTGGGTTAGGAATCTTTGTTTATACTTCTTAAAGCCACTTTAATGTCTCTACTACTATAAGTGCTACACACTTAAGATTCTTAATCTTTATTAAAGTATAGTTTTTCAATAAGAGGAGTGCTCAAATTCTAATTCTAATTCTAAATGGGTTCACTTTCAATCATTATAAACCAATTTTATTAAACCGTGAAATGTTTAATAGCTTTTGTATTAGTGTTTTCTCCCGATTCAAGTGAGAATCTAATTGATATCTCAATATTGCAATCATGCGATAATCCAGTTCCTATTTTGTCATAGAAGGAGATAGCAGGTGGATCCAACGACCCACTAAAACCAACCTGTCTACAACTACATCCATGAGCAACAGTCAAATGGGAGCATGACAAAGATACTAGTGGTAATAATGATAAGAAGTAGAAATTGGTTTAGGGGTCATCTCATGAAATGCCATTGAATGATTAATAGTGTCACTAATTTAAAGTTGATTTGATATAATTTTTGTCTACTCATATAACTTCCACTATTAACATCAACAGTTTGATAGAGATTGAACATTTTGAATGGGTGTAGGTTTAACCAACTACCTTGATTGATTAAAATGGTAATTGTACAGCCAATTACTCCAATCGTGCGGCCTTGAACAAACAAAATACACCCTCTGGCTTTTAAGCAAACCAATTCTGATTTTCTATCTATCTGTTATTCAATTTCATGAACTTTAAGACTGGGCTGAATTATTTTAACTTATCACATCTGAATGAACCAGTCTCTCTATCCTAAACTAATCTGCACGGAATTTTTCCCAATAAAAGTTGTTAAACTTTGACCACATATTTGAATTCTAATGACTATCGAGACCCGATAGAACCAAATCACTTCGAAACATAGCTCAAAGGTCGAGAATTCGAATCACCAACATAACATATACATATCACAATCTATACTAATCTTACTCAATCCACAGCGAAGAAAAAGATCCTTCAAAGCCATTTCTTTTGAATCTTACAGTCAAATGAATTGGCTTTTGCTGCACTGCATTTCATTCAAGAGAGGCAAAATAAGCATTATGGCCAATGCTTCCCTATCTACATTTCTCAGCATTCTATACATTGAGAAAGTATTAGACTACGCCGATGAATTGGGAAAGAATATCTCCTTGAGGGCGTCAGAAAGGTTCAACACAATCTCTGCATAAGCTGAAAACGAGATTTTTTTTAAATGCGTAGAATTCAGATGATTATTTCAGTTTTAACAATATCCGGAATTTATGGAGATGTAGATGTTTGAAGAGATATACAATCTACCAAGTTCGAAAAAGAACCCTTTAAATGTACCAGCAATATGTAAAGGAAATACCTTCTGGTAAACTCATGGCCTTCAATGCATCCTCGGCATAAGACAACCGTTCTGGAACAGGCTTACCGCCTCCCTTGCTCATTGTTGGGGAATTACAGTGCATTGGCCATGCTAGCACATTAACACTAGTCGGGAGAATAGAGACTAGATCTGCATACCTAAGACTCACTGTCACCTTACTGCAGAAAGAGGCAACGATGAGTAGTTAGTGGAAAATGCACCAGGCAATCTGTATAATCTAAGCTAAAACAGCCATTTCGAATCATATGTTTATCACTGAAAGCAAGGGTGCGGGTGGGTGGGTTGTTTGTGCAAATATGAGAAGTTCAAAACATACATGTATTCCAGTAAACCTACCAATCATAATCATTAATGACAAATTCAACCAAGTGATATGGAAGACTCTGGTAAAGTTCTTTAATTTGATTTCCATAGAGCTCCTGGATGAGGCGAACCTGTGAAGAAACAGAAATACATACCAGTTGATTTCACACTGATGAACTAAATTAAAAGGAAAAGCTCCCTGTCATTCAGGTGATACCATACCTGTTCCCGCCTATCAACATACGACTGCAACAATTCTCCAACATAATCTATGAATTTCTGGAGACAAACATGGAAAAACCATGTGACAGCGGAATCAGAAATGGAAATTTAATGTTCAAATTGCAAGGCCATTACCATAGCATTGGAAGAGAGAAACTCATTTTCAGCTTCGCGGATGGGCAGGAAAAAAGGTATTGTGTGCTCAATAACAGTCATTTTCTCAAGAAATGATTTACTTTCAAGCACACAGTGGAACAACTCACAAGATTCTCCTGCAATAGTGCATTTTTTTAAAGATCTGACTACTTTTCCTGTTATGAGACTATAGACAAGAACTGATTTTACCAGAGGAACCACACGCAACCTCCTCAAACAACAACGAAAGAGACAAAAAAAGAATCCATGTTTGAAATGTAAAGAAAAATCAGGCTCCACAACAACAGAAAGAAAATCAAATTTTAGTCGTCAATCTCACAAGACAAAAGATAGTTTATTTCTGGAAGCACACACATTATTGGAGCAATTCAGATGGAATTTTAAGAAAATGATCACAGTTAGTACCAGACAATACCCGTCTTATATTACATATTTACCCAACAATCTGATGCGTATACTGCTTTTTTCCAGCAAGGGTTATGATTCAATTGAAATTATTAGATACCAGACATCTGAATTTGAACAGTAAAAGATGCATTTCACTATATCTGAATTGCTTAAATTACGTAATCAACATACACGCAAACGTCCCTGGGGAATAATTATTTGAAAGAGAAAAACTACATTTCAGTATGGAAAAGAAATCAAAATTAAAGGGAAAAAATAATTATAAATTGGCACATAAACCATTTCCATCAATGGCCATACTGGCTACTGCATACCCCTACTCTTAAGGTTCATGGAATGAGATAGGTGATAAATATCCATATCTACCTGCAAACGACGTCTCGTACTGTATGCCAATTCTTGTTCCTTCCAAACAACAAATCACCTGCTCCAAAAGATGGACAGGTTCGATAATTATGTGCTTACATCTGAATTATCTTCATTAACAGTAACAAGTGTACAACTGAAAATGACAAGCTTAAGCCATCTGAAAGTGCTCAATTAGGACAATGACTAGGGTATCATATACGTCTAACTATATGAATGTTCATAAAAAATACATATCAAGAAATGTAAAGCAAAAGGTATACTCTATACCAGTGGCGGAGCCATTAAGGAGCAAGGTAGGGCAATTGCCCTACATTTTTAAAAAAAACATAGATTTTTAATTTTTTTAGTTGATTAATATGTGATTTTTTAGTAATGCCCTAGGATTTTTTTTGAAAATTTAGACCCATTGCACCCTTAAATTTATAAAATTTTAGCACAAATTTCTAAGATAGAGGCACCAAATTAAATTATGACCCACCAAATTAAATTTTCTGGCTCCGCCCCTGATATAGATTCCGACTTCACATCCCAATTTCCGACAAACAAGAAAGTCCGGTCCGTAGACTACACATTCAACAACAAAATTTCTAAAATTTTCATCCACCAATATGAGACTCTTAACAATCGTAAAAGACCGTTGGAGCCCGCACAGTTCGACTCTGAACCGCTTGTTCCAACCAACAAGAAGGCCTGAGGAGAATGGGTGAACGTGCTTGTCAAGAAGGCGCGGACAGCCTGGACGGCGCGGCGCCCGACTGCTTGACGCCCTGGAGAAAACTCTAGCCGCTGCGGTTAGAGAAGAAACCGAAAAGAAGATGAAGGCGATAGCGCATGAAAATGGGGTTTTGAAACGGGAGGTGGCGATTCAGGATGAGCGTTTGAAGAAAATCGAGGAGAAGAAGAATGAAGAAGTGAAGGAACTGATGGCATTAGCTGGGAAGTATGAAGATCAGATGAAAAGTTTGGAAAATGGACAACTACTGTTTAACCATGCATTTGCAAGAGACTTTGCGTCCTAATCCTGCTGTGTTTAGTGGTCGCTGTCATCTCGATGTGGTTTTCTTAACTGCATAACTGCATCCGTAATTAGTATGATATTGTCATGTGTTTGCGCCTTGCATAGTGGCGAATCCAGAAAATTTTCAATGGGGTAATCACTAATATATAAAAATAATAATTTAATATTAATGATAATTTTTTTTACATGGAATAACCAAATACTAATACCCTATTTTTTTTACCATAGTTAACCATGATTACCCCATGTTACTAGCTACATCCGCCCTGCTTGCATGTATTTCGATTTAGTAAGTATAGATTAGTGCAAGCTCTATTATTCTTGTAAGGATTGGTACACATTTTATGAATATGAATGTTCCAAAATTTGGGTTTTGAATTAGTCTTCTATTATTGCCTTCGTATAAAAAAAAGAAATTTTGCTTAAAAGATACTCCCTTTGATTTCTTAACATTGTCCTCTTTTTTTTGGACATTTTCTCAAGCCATGTTTGACCACCGATAATTTTAGTTGTGTGTAATAACAAACGATAAAATTTTACTTTTCAGAAACTACACGTTACGGAGAATCCAAAAATAGCTCACACGATGTCTATTATTACATATAACAAAAGTTATCGATGGTCAAACATGCCATGAAAAAAATTGCGGTCAAACGAAACCAATGTTAAAAAACCAGAGGGAGTATTAAACTAGCATAAAAATGGGCTGTGGATAAAAGATAACACTCCCTTCATTCCAACATAGAATTTATATAATTTTTTGTACCGATATCTATGCTTGTGGATCTGGTACAGAAATTGGGAGATCGAATTGACATGGTCAAATTTCACTTCAAATAAGTGAATAGTCAAAATGAGAACATTTGGTTAGAACT
>JAULKK010318991.1:0-11493 GCA_032355705.1 Rubia peregrina
ACGAGAAAATTTTCTCCTATTTATGATAAGACACAAAGGGATAGGTTAGTGAATGAGGCAAAAAATTATGTGTGGGATGATCCTTACTTATTGAGTCATTATGCCGACCAAGAGGTTATGAGACATATTCTCGAAGATGAAGTAGAATATATTCTTAGACTTTGCCATTCTTCCGATGGTGGTAGGCATTTCAGGTATAGAAGAAACATTAAGAAAGTAGTGGTGTGTGGTCTTTATTGGCCAAACATGTGGAGAAATACCCGAGACTTTGTCCAATCATGTGATGGTTGCCAAAGGATAAGTAACATCTCATTAAAAAAAATGAGATGTCCCAAACTTTCTTTATGCCGGTTGAGGTTTTTGATGTGTGGGGAATGGATTTCATGGGGCCCTTCCCTATTTCCAAAGGGTACTACATGTCCAAATGGGTAGAAGCCAAGGCAACAAAGAACAATGATTTGGCAATATTGATGGATTTCCTTAAATCAAACATTTTTCTCGGTTCAGTGTCCCCCTAACCATAATTAGAGATAAAGGAACCCACTCATGAAACCGACTCATGACATCCTTGTTAAAGAGATACATCCACCAGTACCACCCATAAAAAATAGTCAAGCGGAGATATCCAATCGGAAAATCAGGGTCATCCTTGAAAAAAATGGTGAACCTATGTAGGAGGATTGAAGTTCCCGGTTAGATGATGCGCTTTGGGCCAATCGAACCGCACACAAAACTCCCATCAGCATGTCACCTTCTAGATCCTCTTTGGTAAATGATGCCACCTCTCAGTCGAACTTGAGCACATGGCACATTTACCGTAAGACATCTAAATATGGACTTGAATGAAGTGGGAAAACATATGAAGTTGCAGCTATAAGAACTTGAAGAGTTTAGGAGCAACTCCTATGAGACTGCAGATATTTACAAACAAAGGACGAAAGCGTGGCACGACAAGAGAATAGTATAAAAGAACTTTTTGGTGGGACAAAAGGTCCTTGTTTACCAATCTCAGCTTCGTTTCTTTCCGGGAAAATTGCGGTCAAGGTGGATGTGTTTGTATGTGGTGACCAAGATATACCCTCAAGGTGCAATAGAGGTGAAATATGAGAAGGATGACATCAAGTTGCTAGTCAATGGGCAGAAATTGAAATATTACTCTGAGTTGGGGAATTTGGGATTATTCGAGGAGGAAAATCTCCTCCTTGACAATCCAATCCATGAATGAACTCCTCTAAGGTGAATAATTCATGAGGACGATATTAAATATACCCATGGGTAATGTTCTTAAATTTTGTTATCTCGGTTTTCTTTAAGTTAATTTTTGTGGAACTCGATTACGTTTGGTTTTGTGTTGTTTTGATAAGGAACATTTCTATCAAAGGATAGCCCAAGGAGTTCATATTTCAAATTTTTGTTGGTGCAAACATCAAAACTCCCTCCACTACTTCTATCAAGGAAGAAGAAAATTGCTTTGGGACATTACTCATTCATAGGAATTGTACTTCATACCACTTGGCGTAAATCGAGTGACCGATTTTCATTCTTAAGTATTCCCTCGCTTACTCTACTTGTGATTTTGCACTTTGTATAATGCATTGGGGATAATGCAAAGTTTAAATGTGGGGGGAGGGGGTAGTTAGGCACTTAGGAGTTCTAACAAACTTTCTTTGTGTTTGTTATCCTTATTCTCATTTGTAGTATGAAGCCTACTTTTGGGGCATTTTGTGCCACACAATTTTTTTTTGAAAAATTATATTAAAAAATGAAAAATATACCCAACTAAGTCAAAAACCTGAAAGGGGAACTTAGACAACAATGGGAAAGTCCTGGATAGGTTGAAAACCCAATGCAAAAGTGAGAGGCCAAATGATGTGGAAAAAGGTGAGAAGTGAGCTTTGGAAGAAAAATAAATAGTGGGATGTTAGGATGAAAATCCGAAAGGGCTCCTAGGTAAAATGAGAGAAATCAGAACTTATTCTATGCTTCTCTTGGATTGTCTTTTGGTACCTTCTCTTGGTAGAGTAACTTAGCTTCGCACATTCACCTGTTTGAACCTCGTCTTTGAGTTGGTATGTTGATTGGTTAGATTACTTTATTATCTTTGGCATATGAGGGTGTGAGAGATTCTTATGTCTTTGGGGGATATGGTAGTCTAGGAATAAAAATGTTGGATGTTTTGGGGAATTATTTGCATGCTATGTTTCACTTAGATCTTTGCTTGTTCTTGTTTACTCGAGGAAAATTAAAGGTTTAAGTGTGGGGGATATGATGAGATGTAAAATGCACGTGTTTCTTAAAGTATTTAGTGTATTTTTGGTCATCTTTTATATGGCATATTTATAGATTTAGGTGAGTTGCAGTGTGAAAGGTTTAGATGACCGTTTGTGGTCTTCATATCTACATCTCTTGTTTTGTAGCTTATTTAGATCTATTTGATTCTATGTCTTTACGAGCATCTAGATTCTATTTTAAGCTCATTTGTAGATTGCTCGCAAGCACTTTGGAGTAGTTTAGTGACGGTTATTCACGAGAATGGTAGAAAATAGTTAAGGCCATTCGCAAGAATGTTAATAGACCGAAGACCATGCGCTTAAACGAGGTAGAGATAGGATGCACAAAAGAAAAAAGTGTCAAAGTTCGGAAGGAATTGAAGACTGGCACGACCCGTGTACATTTACACGACCCATGCCAAACTGATGGTTGATGCAACTAAGTCCTAGTGCGGGCTGCGTACATTTGCACGTCTCGTGTGCTCATAATGTGAAGACATAGACCTCCAGCTCGCGCCCCACAAACAGTTACGCAACCACACCATCAGAATGTAAAAATGATAACTCTAGATGGCGGCCCACGTGCTTTCACACGGGCCGCTCTGCTTAGACATCCATAAGTACCTTCCAGTCAGCGGTCCGCATACCTTTGCACGGGGTGCACACTCAGTTTGACCGAGGAACACTTCGGTCTACTGCCCAAGTACTTTTGCACGAGCCGTGTGCCGATGTAGCTGCTTAGGTTTTCCTTTGTTTTGGGCTTTTATAAGGCCCATTTTCACCTACTATATGAAGAGCCACTAGTCTACTAGGGTTTAGAACAACTTGTAATTCTAATTTCCTAGATCTAAGAATAGGTAGAGAGAGAAATAGGCTAACCCTTCTCTTCTCATTTATTATTGCTAGGTTATGCCTATGACATTGAATCCAATGAATGAATTGGGTTCAATGTCCATGAAGTAGTTTAATTACTTGGGAATTTATTTGTGTTCATGACTAGATGATGATTTTGTGATATTCGTAGATTTCCATATCTTTTATGTTCTATGAATATTCATGTTTGATTTGTGCCTTATATTTTTGTAATATGGATGCTATGTATGTTTTATGATGCACCGTAGTTTCATATGTAATATGCCATCGTGCTAGGCTTGTTTGCTACCTTGGGAGTGTTGGGTTAGACCTATTGTAGGTTCTTAAGTACCGAGGATGTGAGTGCATGCATATATGATCGAGAGTACTGTTCCTATAGTTAGATCCTAACTTGATTGGATCATCAGGTAATAATAATTCATGTTAGGGATGATAGACTCCCTAACGGAGGGTGCAAACCCTCAGTGTACCCCGATAGAATAAGCATGATAGTTGGTAGAAACTAGGGTTATCTTGTAGTGACCATAGTCGTTTCAACTCTAGAGTCTTCACGAAACACTTATTCTTTTGCCTATCTAGGCCTAGGGATCGGTGTCCATAGTGGAGTGACAAGGATATATTTTCCTTACTCTCATACCTAACGGTTGCTACCTACGCAATGCATTATTCCTTAAGGGGGGGTGTTAGCATTATGAGTGAGTTTTACTGGGAAAGATGAGCAGATCCTTAGTTCAATCGACGTAGTTTCCTTAATGACAAATTGTTACAGTGTGACCTTGGTCCAAGATCTCTCCCTTACACCACGGGCCAACCCGCTCAACGTAGTCCTGAGAAGACTCTTGCTCAAAGCGCCTTGTGATATGTAGTTTTTCAGTTCTTTTAATTTACTTGTTTTCTAGTTGTAGTGCTAGACGGCTAAGATGTATAGAGTCTGAGAGGCCTATTAGTTTTTCCTCTTTTTGTTCTTGTACCCGACACTTCCAAGTACTTCCATACATTATATGTATGGAGTAATGAACTTCACACCCGGTTACCTCATTTGCAATATAAGCTAGATTGAGCTTTCGCTCTACCAAGTTGTTGGTTTCTACTTGTATTGCATCCTAAGTACGACGGTACTCAGTGAAGATAAGTGTAGCGGAGGGGACAATTCTTCTAGAGTCGTGGGAAAAAATGAAGGAGATAGTGAAACATCACTTCACCCACATAACGTGAAGGAACTGGCCCTCATGAAGTTCAAAGCTTAGCAGCACACGAGTACCATTCAGGACTATGTGCAACACTTCTACGCCCTTATGATGAACCTCTCTGATCATCCGAAAGCTTATAAACTGCTTGAATTTAAGCACGGGCTCACGACATGGGAGAAACTAGAACTCGAACGAGCCAGGGTGTAGAGTTATACTGAGGCGGTAGTCTTTGCAAAAGGCCAGGCGGATTTTCATGAGGGCCCTCAAAAAGAATCAAAGTGGGTAAGTGCTAGTGCCCAAAAAGTTAGTGGCAAGGTTGCACCGAGTGTTGCAAGGAGTGCGGTAAGAAAAAGAAGCCCTGGAGAAGGGTAACATCATGATGATAAGTCTAACGACCAAGTGGAAAGATAGTGGACAGTACTCAAGCTTGAGCAATAACTTAGGTGGACAGTCAAAGTTCACTGGGCGCACTTGTGCAAGAGACCGCACTTAGTGAAGGACTTCCTAGACAAACCCACATTTGTCAACGCCTCACATGCAGAAAGATCAGACTCTGCCTAAGATGTTGGGTCCACATGTAAGCATAGCTCGGAGATTAGGATTGGGAAGAGTTTGAACCAGTAGGGTCATGAGCTATTATTTCAATGCCTTGATGGGTGTGCAAACAATAGGTCCCCAATCATTTGAAGAGAAGGTGGACCAGGCTTTAGCCAAGTGGAAGACCAAGCAACAGGAAATTGAGTCAGCATGCAAGCCAGTAGTTGCCTTGACCGAGGATGAGATAGATAGGGTGCAGCCGATGAAGAACAAGAATCAGTGCCTGATGTATGTAGATCTCTCGGTGAATGGGAATCCTATATAGTCTATGGTTAACATAGGAGCTTTGCACAACTACTTGTCCGAATATGAGGTGGAACGACTTGGTCTCGTGTTAGAGGAATCAACTGGCAGGGTGAAAGCGGTTAATTTCCCAGAATAACCCTTTGTGGGGGTGTCGCGAACGTGCAATGCCAAGGCTGACAAGTTCGTGGGCCAAACAAGTTTCCATGCTATGAAGATGGATAACTTCAAGCTCATCCTTTGCTTTAACTTCTTGCGGGATTCACAGATTGTAATATATCCTTACGAGAACACGCAGATCATGATGGGTGATAACCCATGTATGATTCATTCGCTACCTAGAAGGTATGTGAAGAAACGAATTTCGGACATGCAGTTCAAGAAGGGACTAGGACAGAATGAGGTGATCTTTCTAGCCCACTTGTGTTAGGAAGAGCTTGAGGGACAATCAAGCCCAATACATCCCTCGGTGAAGTGGTTGCTAAGAGAATCTTAGGATGTGATACCAGCCAAGAGACTTTTGCCAAGCGGGAAGTGGACCATGAGATTGAGTTGATCCCAGAATCGAGGTCATCGGCTAGTACGCCTTACAGGATGACTCAACCAGAACTTGCGGAGTTGGGGAAATAGCTGATGAAGATGTTGAAATGTGAGATTGTTGTGCAATAAAAATCCCATTTTAGAGCGCCAGTTTTCCCCCAGAAGAGGCATAACGGGTCATTGTGGTTCTGCGTGGACTACAAGGCAATATCACAGTCACGAATCGTTATCCGATACCCATGATCGCTGATTGTTTTTTTTCCAGTTGTGCCATACAAACTTCTACACAAAGATCAACTTGCGGTCGGGGTACTGGCAGGTTCGAGTCAAGGAGGGAGATGAGTACAAACCCACATGTGTAACGCGCTATAGGGTCTTCGAGTTTATGGTGATGTCGTTCAGCTTGACCAATGCTTAAACTACGTTTTGTACTCTCATGAACCAAATGCTGAGGTATATCTTGGACCTGTTTGTGGTGGTCTACCTATGTGATATAGATACCTTTGAGAAACACCTTATGCCTTTACGACATATACTTGCCAGGTTGCTAGAGAACCAGTTGTATGCCAAGCCCTTTAAGTGCATGTTTGTGCAGAAAATGATAGATTTCTTGGGACATATTATCCAGCTGGTAAGATAATTATGGATCCTAAGAAGACAGAGGCAATCATGTGGTGGAGGCATCCGAGCAATGTTCCGGAGCCTCGGTCATTTCTAAGCTTGGCTATCTACTATTAAAGTTTTGTGAAGAATTATTCTAGGGTAGTCGTACCACTAGCTGAGTTGCTCAAGATGGATAAGGTATGGAAGTGTGATGATCTGTGCCAACAGATTTTTGAAAGGTTGAAGGAAACCTTATCCACATATCCAGCGTTGGCATTCCTTGATTTGTCTAAGCCATTTGAAGTGCATACGGATGCCTCAGACTTTGCGCTTGGAGGGGTGTTGAGGTAAGATGACCATCTGGTGGCCTATGAGAGTGGGAAGCTAAGTGGTGCTGAGATACGGTACTCGGTACACGAGAAAGAGCTACTAACAGTTGTTCATTGCCTACTTCTCTGGAGACTATATTTGTTGGGTGAGTCGTTCGTTGTGAAACTATACAACACAACTATGAGCCACTTCTTAATTCTACCCAAGCTAAATAGTTGGTAAGACAAGGGGAATGAACTACTGGCCTAGTTTGATTTCATCATGGAGTACCGAACGGGAAGAACCAACCATGTCGCTTATGCCCTGAGTCGGCAAGGCCACTTGGCAGAAGTTCATTGTTTGACTGCGAGGCATGGAAGAAAATTTTCAATCGGGATCAGGGATCTGATACGGGATAACCTGGCTTCTGATGGAGCCCCCACTCTATTGATTTACTTGGCCAAAAAAGGTAAAGCTGGGCAGTTCTAGCTTGAGGACGGGCTCTTTTACACCTGGAATCACTGAGTTTACGTTCCTTAGGGAAGAGATATGAGAGACCATTTTGTAGGAGTGTCACAATACGGTGTGGGTGGGACATCCGAAAATGGAGTGGACCTTAGCCTTGGTGAGACACAGGTATTACTGGCCATCTATGGAGAATGACGTGGACCAGTTTATTCGGACTTGTCCAATCTTCTAACAAGACAAGATAGACAATCAAAAGAATGGAGGGCTACTGGAACCTCTACTGGTTTCTACTACATCACTGGGTTTCAAAAAGTTAGAGACCTTGCAACAATCCTAGTGATAGTGGATCGGTTCTCGAAGTATACCACATTTATTCTTGCACCCCAATACGACAGAAGAGACAACTCGGCTCTTTTTCAAGCTCATTATCAAGTATTGGGAACTACCTAGGGATATTGTCAGTAATTGCGACTCTTGCTTCACTGGCCACTTTTATACCGAGCTCTTCAAGATCCTTGGGTCAAAACTGAACATGAGTAGCACAGTGCACCCAAAATCAAATAGAAAAACTAAGTAGTTCAAGGGTATGTTGGAAGAGTACCTTTGACTCTTTGTAAATGTCAAGCAGAAGGATTGGGTGAAATTTTTGGATGTATCCCAGTTGTGCTTCAACACCCAAAAGAGATCTTCAACCAACAAAAGTCTTTTTGAGATTGTTACTAGGGAACAACCCTTACTACCCCACACGATGGATCTTGTTGTGCGATCCAAAGTCCCCAGAGCCAAGAGTTTTTCATAAGAGTGGAAACAGAACGTAAACATTGCTAAGAGCATCCTAGAGGAACATAGGCATTGTTAAAAGCGTCCTCGAGAAGGTAGTTGCACCTATGAAGATATATGCAGACAAAAATCATCATTTCGTGGAGTTTCAAGTTAGGGATCGAGTGTTGGAGAAAGTGCCTAGCCAGCATCAAAGCAAAGTCGGTTGTAACAAGGACCCTCGACTCATGAGGAAGTGCATAAGCCCTAAGATGATCATTAAGAGAGTTGGCAAGATAGCTTATAAGGTGGACTCCCCTGACTGGTGGAAGACCCATCAGGTACTTCATGTGAGCCTCTTAAAACAATATCATGAGGACGTGGACGACCCTGGAAGGGGTGACCCGCAGGGGGCAAAGTTCAATATCCTAGATCGAGGAAAATAATTTCGGAAAACATTCTCCAAGTTCGAGATGTGTACTGGGCACATGGAAGAACAATTCATTACCTCAATAATATTTCCGCAAAAGTTGAGCAAAGCGCAAAAATTGAGCAACGTAGGCATATAGCTCTATAAGTGTTTACTTCCAAACTAATTAAGATGTGGAAACCAAACTTCCAGTGTAGATGAAACAAATCGAACTTCCACTAATTATATGTGGGCATAATTTATTTTGTAGGACAAAGAAACAAAAATATTTAAGGATGGTGATTTGTAGGAAATTTTGGAATAGATGAAGCATACACCAGTTTTTCATGGGCCAGAGCATAGAGGGCACATGTTAAGATGGTAATTGGCTATATGCCTAAAATAGGCCGAGGTAAGTTTTTGCACTATTTTATTCTTTAGTAGATTCAGTTTTTATTTGTTAGTGGTATTGTGTATGAGATTTTATTTTCATTTATTGTTGATTGTTCATTTTGAAGTTGGAACTGCATTTGGTTACTTATATTTTGCATTTGTTAGTATTTAATGTGTATTTGTTAGTGGTACCAAAATAAATAGAATAAAACCTTCTAGTTTAACAAGTCGTTGAAAGTCAAAGCCAAATGTTCAGCAAACAACTCAATTCTAAAGCCTAATGCTCGCATTAATTAGGGCCTAGACCTAATATGTTATTGTTACATTATATGTTCAGATTTTGCTCCCGTCGACAACAACTTCCACCACATGCCCTAATCTCTGGCATCTCTTAAATATTTCTCGTAATTCATATGCCCTAGCTTTAACTTCAGCAATATTAATAGTGATGGTGATTGAGAGTAAAGTTTGGAATCCCAATAAATGGCTCCATTTATTCACAATTATTCCCTGCTTTGTTTAAATATACTTTTTCCACATAGTTCCCATAAATAAACCGATGCCACCGTCTTCAATTACTCATATCCGTCCGTCTTTCTCTGATTGCAACGCATATTCCTACTCCGCATCCATATTGTATTTCACCCTTTCTTTTATATACAAAAATTTGTCAAATTTCTTCATTTGCAATAAGGCCCAGTCATGTCCATAGTTTATGGACAAGTCACTTGTCAGGAGACATTCTCAAAAATATATAGAGAATATAGTTCTCGATCTCCATTTTAGACAAAGTTTTAGAAAACCCGTTGGACTTGCTCTTGCACTTCAAAACCTTTTCATCAGTTTGGAAACCAAACCTAGATTTATATTATGGAGGATCCAAGAAGAGAATAATATGGGAAAATCAAAATCAACTGAAGATATATCATTAATACTTACAACACATAAACAAATTAATATATATTTTGTGTTGGGGATCAAATGGGGATAAATCCTAAACACCAATGCAAGACCAAGACAAAACAACCAACAAAGTTTATAAACAAAATCACAAATCAAATCAACATTGGAGATTAAAACTGGCTAACAAGAAAGTAAAGGGGGAAATCATCACACAATAATTTTTTTGTGGAAAACCTCTTCGGTGTGAAGAGTAAACACCAGGATTGGCAGAAGTCCACCTTATTCCTTTTTATTATGAATAAAATGAGGGAAAAAATCCCAACACCAGTCTACAAAGGGTTACAATCCACCATATGCATCATACATAAGAATAAACAACAATTGGAACAAATATGTAAGATGTCACCGCAAACAAGGCTGCCACTCGAGTTGCATTATCTCCCAAACCAGAGAAAAAACTAACGATCCACCTTCCAAAATGAAGCCCCACGAGTCTCGAATATGCTGACCAAAATTCAACAAAATCGAACAACGTTTGGCCTTTGATCAAACCTCCAATCAAAACTGTTCTCAGAAAATGAGAAGAATTTTCAGCTCTCTAAAGAGTCAAGAACCCTTCTATCACTCATCTTGTTTTTTTGCTTTGTTGTGTTTATATCTCTTCAAGAAGTTCAGAATCCCTTTTAGAGATACAAATGGGGTACACCAAGAGTCACTATAAAGACACCTAGGGCTAACTGGAAAATATATAACCGGTTAAAATTAAACTGATATTTAATTTTGGTTTACCAGTTAATTGGTTAATATTGGTTACTGTTATTCAATTATGTTGGTTAATCGGTTCCTTTTATCGGTTTTATTATTTGGTAATTGGTCTAACCAGATAATCAGTTAGAGATTTTATAGCACATTAATTAATTCAATCCCAAAATTTAATTCATTAAACTTTGGGCCTTGATCACAAATCCAATAAGAAAAATTAAAATTACTAACCCAAATTAACTTATTCTTTAAACTCTATTTCATTAGCACATATATCTTTCAATAATAATTATTCCCAAAGCAAATAATTATGCGAATAAAAGTCGATGTAGGTTATAATTGTGCCCAAACTAATAATTATCGACATGATACAATTTTAATATTAATTCAAAAACTTATTCAACTACTATACAATACAATTATCCAATTCCTAAATTTCTTACCTTGTATTGTAAGTTTTGCGTCTCTAACTACTAATTAATATTAATAAGGATTTTATATTTATATTTTAAATGAATGATATATGGTAACCGATAATAACCGGCACATTATTCGAAATCGATACTAGCCGAACCGGTAAAGCCAACAACATTATCGGTCGGTTATATGGTTCCTTATAAAATTTTATAAACCGGTAGAAAGCTAAACTGATTAAGCGCCTGATCGAAAAACTGATCGGTTGAACACCCCTAAAGAGATCTCATAAAAAGCCAACAAATAAAAAAGATCATTAAACTTACCAACAAGAAATATCAATGGATTGGACATTCGTGCACCTAACAATGTATGGCTACTCCGAATTTATAATCGCAATTTTAAATATGTATGGTAAACCAATGTATCTACACAATTTTGGTAGAGGCTAGAGAAACTTTAAACTATGATTATTAAATAAAAGATACAATGCATTTTTAAGGTGTTTAAAGTTTGGATAACATAGATCATGGTTGGATCAAGTGAGGTTATAATTTAGAAAATCTCTGTTTGACACAGTGATATTGATGCGTGGTACGCTCCTCTATGCTAAATAATCATGATTTTCGCATGGAGCGAGTTAATATTCACAAGGGAGATGTCACAGGTTTTATTGGAGATCTGATATGTTATAGTACAAATGATCAGTCTGATTAACATGTAATTTAAATATCGTTACAATATGCTAGTTATTGCTAGA
>JAULKK010319009.1:0-11492 GCA_032355705.1 Rubia peregrina
GCTCTACTTCATTTTGCTCAGTATCTCGGTGCACCACACATCATTCTTCACACCCCGTAGGCTGGTCTTGGCATTTGTGACTTGAAACAGCATGTGGCGTGTAAAACAGAACGTCCCGCTCTCATACTTAGCTGATTTTTGGAGTGAAAAGATGACCCCTCGTGCTGGAATTTGATACGGGGCATGCCAGGTGATACGCGCTGTGTCAAGGCCCTTTGACACTAGCTGTGACAAGAAACAGGGGTCGTGCTAGCTTTTGCCTCGTGCCAAGCTTATGCGGTCCGCGCCAACCATGGCCGGTTTGCTTGGCTAACTTCTTTATTCTGGGTGACACTGTCAACTGCATATTATTCTTAGATTTTTCCCAGAACACCATGTAACCTCAAACAATGATCCCTATGTTTCTCCTTTGGCCTTCTTGAACTTCGAATCCGCCTTTCTTGGTCTCAATTCCATCTACTACCACGAGTTGGAGTATGTGGCCTTCAATATACTATCATACTTGCGGATGGCCTTCGATAATGACCTTTAAATATCTATTACCACCCTCGCGAATGGCCTTCTACAAAAGAAAATGAAAAACACTCACGAGCAACCTAATAATGAGATCAAAGAGGAAGATCTAGGTGCCCGTGAATACAAAGTGTCCATTAGCTTTATTTAAGTCTACAAAACTCGAGACTTAGACAAGAAAACCAATAATGGACGTCCAAACCATTTGCCGTACAAACCTAACTAAAACTAGCAATCAACCAAACAAAAGATGATAATAAATGTGTTAAATGCATCCGCTAATGCATGCATAATGATATACATCACCCGTCCCCGTCCTGTTTTGGTACCCGTCCCCGACTTGGTGTAACATAGGTTATAAACTGCTCTGCTCATAAGCTAAGCATTTTTAATTGTGTGATAAGTGTAAAGAAGCTAATCTTAAATGCTGACTTATTTTTGGGGGAAATCATAATCTGGTTTCCCCCCTACTTTCGAAATATGATAGTTTTACTTATAATCATAGATCAGACAAACACACCCTTTGAGAGTTAGGGGAGGCTGATTTTTGCTTTTCCATTGAAGTTCTTGTTTTAAAATAAGTTATCTTTTAACACTTTGCAAAACAGTTAAAAGTTCTTAATTCATAAGAAAAACAACTTATAAACCATACCAACTTATAAGCAAATCAACTTATAACCCCTTATCTCACCTACAAAAGAAATGATTTTCTAAAACTAAGTCTCGGTAAAAATGAGAGAAGCTAAATGAATTCTTGATTGGTGACAAGGACATTTAGAAGCTTGAGTAATTATGTTCATAGTAATTTTTATTATTATTTTAAACATAAGAAAAATAATTTTTAAATGAAGTTTTATTTTCAATCATTGGTGAAAATATTATAAAGTGTAGGATATTTTTTCAGCGAAAAAATTGATTCTTCATGATTTTCAACATGTTGAGCAAACTTGTAATAACAATGTTCTACTAGTTCTAATCGAGTATGGTCCTAATGATTGTTGATTTTCATCTAAAAGTATTGTTAATAACTTGTTGAGCAAACTTGCAATAAAAGCACAAGCAAACATTGTTATGTTCCGGTGATTGTTGATTCCAACTATTGGTGCACAAATCAAGCTATGCTTGTTTGTTCTGTATGTAGTGTCAAATATGGTGACATCCTCGTAGAGTTTGTAGTCCTCCAGCATAATTGAATCTCTCCAAAATACTATTGATAGTCTTGTCTCTTTGTCGAACTTGACTTTCAAGAAGAAATCTTTGTCCCTGTCATTTATTTCTAAGAGTGTATCAACAACTCTATGAGCATCTCCACATCTCCACTTTCAATTTCTTTCATTCGAAGTCGACTCACAAAGTTGAGGTGGACTTTCATCGTATGCCCTAGATTTTCTTCTCTACCACCTTCAAAAGCCATGTATTTATATCCTACAATAGGTCTTCAACCTGCTTGTTCCATTGTTGTAATGGGTTTTCCTTTGTCTTCTGTAATCCTCCATTCACTCCTACTGAGATACTGCCAGACTGGTCTTGTTAACTCATGGTTGTGTTCCATGATATGGTGAGCCACCATGTAATAACCTTGCTCAATCTTGACTCTAATTTCAGCTAGGTATCCTGTTTTTGTAATCAGATAATTTCTCTTCCTTTTTTTTTGCATAATGACTTTCATTATCCACACAAGGAACATGAATGATAATGTTGGGTTTTAATATTTTCGGTTGTCCTTCACAAGAGCACTTGCAGTACTTTTCACTAATATGCCTTTTTTCTATTTAGACGTCGACAATCTTTCTTGTAGTTGAAACCAATAGCATTTGCATGCTTCTTATACAAAACATGTATTGCTTCCATTTTCCCCCTTTTACGCCTAAATTTGGAAAATTATAGATCTATTTCATCTAAATTTGAAAATATGCACCTGTTTCAATAATGAATACAATTTATAATGTAAGATATTCATGTTCTAATGTGATTTATGCAAAATCTACAGGAAGTTACTTAAATTTAGAAAATTATAAAAGCTCTGTTCTGATCACTATAATAAATACTATTATAAGTGTAACATATACAAAGTTTAGTGTTTGTTGTACATGTTACAAGCTGAACAATGCACAAGTTTGTCAAAAGTCGAAATTGATGAATGCATTCTCTGGGTTTTGTTCATTTTAATCTAGTGCACGTTTTATTGTAAACTATACATGATTTAAGTTAATAAATGCATAAACTATAAGAATTTTTTTATTAGCATGTACTTTATAGTGCTAATGTTTCCACGTGTTCAGACATGTTCACAACGGTCGAATTTCAGTATCCAGAAGTTTCAAAAACATTTATATTCACATCGATTGCAATTCAATAATATATTTTCAGCCCGATGAGAGAAATTCATACCTTCAATGAAATTCGGAAATATTTCAGCTTCTTGCAACCGAATTTCATTTGTTTGGAGTTGAATCTCGGTTGTTTCAATCGCGTTTTCTTTAGCAGCTTCTGATTCAATTGCATAAGTTTTTATGACAAAAATTGTTGAAATTCGATCGACTTGAATCTCATCTAGCAATAGATATGCTTCTAATTCACGGGTTTCTTCCTTAATTTCGTCGAAAAGCCACCGGAGTACATATGAGAAGCAGTGAAATCGAAGAAGCAAAGAAATTGGAGAAGAAGGAGAGAAATCGGAACTAGAGAAGAAGGAAGAAACGGTTAGACGAGGTTTTTGAGGTGTGTGTTTTGTGCCATTTCTCACCTTATGATCCAGGTCCTCTTTTTCTATACTCCCTCTATCCCAACAGTTTTGGCTTATCTAATTTTTCACGATTTTCAGTGATCATGTTTGACCATCAATATCTATAGCTACATGTAAAATTTTTGTATAAAAATTTGATATTTAGAAAATACTGTTAAGATGGATTTAACAATATTTCACATGATGTTTTTATTTAAATATATTAATTTGTATTTAAGGTCAAAGTTTATCCAATTTAACTTGAAAAAAGTAGATAGGCCAAAACTGTTGGGACAGATGGATGATTATTTTCGCTATTTTGCAAACACTGGAGACTCACTCAAATAAAAATATGGTGAAAGCAAAAAAAGAAAGGCAAAGAAAGAAAAATGAAAGAGGAATCCTTTTTTTAATTAATTTTTTTAGTGTAATCTGGACCGTCCATCATGATTAAATGGTCAAGATCAAAGGATGGATCTCTTAATTCTCACTTAAACCCTTCAAAAATAAATAATTTCGTATGCTCTGCCGGAAATAGTAGTACTCCAATGCCTATTCTCCGAGACTGAAAAATACTGCGCCCAGGAATTCAGCACGGGCGAGGTACTGTTCTGCTCTTCATCCCTTACTGTATCGCTGTTCTTGTATAGCTAACTGAACTCTGTGTAGTTTTCAACTTGTTTCTACTCAACAAGTCCTGTTTCTAATATGAATATCTAGTAGAATATTGATTACATTTCACAAATTAATGTTCTATGTTTGTTGCATTCGATTATTGATTTTTTTCTCACTACCAGTACTGTAACCGCTGCCATGGTAGCGAAAGAAGGCCTTGTTGATCGACCACAATGGTAATTTTGATTCTTACACTTCTGTACATGTATGGTTATTCTTTGAAATGTTTAAAATTTGAGTATTTTGATGGAATTCAGGTCAGGAGTTGACAAACAGTTGCTTGCGGCCCCTGTGAAGTCTGCTGTAGACAAGTTCCAACTTCTTCCCGAGTTTTTGAAGGTCTGTTCATTCTTTGTTTGGAAAGAAAACAGGAACGGAATTTGTCTTCTCAGCTTAAATTTGTTAATATAAACTTGAAAATGAGAAACAACCGAAAAATAGGTGTAGGGTTTTGTGGAATACTACTTCTATGGCTATTATATGTATCTTGGTGTTGCAGGTGAGAGGATTGGTGAAGCAGCATCTGGACTCCTTCAATTATTTTGTGAACAAAGATATTGCAAAGATCGTGGATGCAAACAGAGAGATCAGAACAAAGCTGGATCCAAAAATATACTTGAGGTAAATCTGTCATTAGGACTATTCCATTTATTTTTATTTTTGTGTTTATTTGTTGATTTTTTTTTTAAATACTTGGCTTCACTGTGGACGGTTGTGTAATTTACATCTGCCCGTGTCCTCCATATGTTTTTCTTATGGAAGGTACAAAGAAGTGCGCATTGGGGAGCCCTCAATATCTGTTGATTTGGTTACTGAAAAGCTCACTCCGCATAAGTGTCGCATCTCTGACATTACGTAAGTATCTCTAATCTGAAAGGATAAATTATTTTGACTTGAAATCGTTAGGATAGAATACGTGTTACCTTCTTTGTGATTGCTGACTAAGATTTTTTTTTCCTGTTTTTTCCTTTCGAAATCTCTCATCTCGAACGAATGCATTGTTTTGATTTTCTGGTCTACAATCAAGTGATTCTCTCCCTTTTGGTTTCCTAAATCACAGGTATGCTGCTCCCATATTGGCGGATATTGAATATACTATTGGAAATGGTAATAGTGTTGAACAAAAATCCAGGGTACGCTTCATATGCCTTAAATTTTGGGCAAAAGTAATCAGTGCATGCATTCGATTTTAATGATGTTAATTTTCGTGCACACAGAGGGATGTTATTATTGGGAGAATGCCTATCATGTTAAGAAGTTCTTCCTGTGTTTTATATGGAAAAGATGAGGAAGAGTTGGCAAGCCTTGGTGAGTTTTCTAGGATACAATGTTGACACAAGCTATTTATCACTATTATTTTTTTTTAAAATTATCAAGCTTAAGTCAACAAGCACAATACACTTACTACTATATCTAATTTGCTCTAGGCGAGTGCCCACTTGATCCTGGTGGTTATTTTGTTATTAAAGGAACCGAGAAGGTGATACCTCCTATCATTTGCCGCCTAGATTGTATCTGATAATGTCATTCATTTTCTGTGTCGCAATGGTTCTAATACTGCTGAGCTGTACTAGGTGATTTTGATACAAGAACAACTTTCCAAAAACAGAATAATCATTGATACTGACAAGAAGGGCTGGTAAGCATTCTCCTAGTTAAAGATTATTTTTGAAAGTTATCATTATTATCATTTATTTATTTTTTGCTATTTGCTTGCAATATGTCTACATCTTTTATCTCTCCTTTCCCTTGTAAGAAATTTCTCCCAACCCCATGCCAGGTTCATTTGACTTGTCGTAGTTTCTATTTCCTGTCTAGCTTATGGTTCTTTGCATATGCATATGATCAAAATGATGTTAAATCTTTCATGTCTTGTTTCTATTTTTTGTAGCTGTACTTGGGGATAAACGATTTAGCTTTTGCAGAGAATGATATCCTAGTCGTATTTTGGACTACTGTATTGCTCTAGCAATGGTTTTAGAGTCAAATAGTCAACTTGATCTAATTTTGTAAGCTTTGCTATCTGGTGCCCTCTAACCTCCGATTTTTTTCTTCTTTTCTCTGCAGTGTGCAAGCATCTGTTACTAGTAGTACTGCTGCAACGAAAAGCAAAACTGTTATAAGAATGGAGAAGGAAAAAATATATTTATACCTGAATCAATTTAAGACTAAGGTTTTTTGTCTACCTTACTTTATGCATGTTTTTGGACACAATATTACTCAAAATGGCCACAAGACTCATGAATATAGCCTTAATAGTGGCCTCAATGTAAAAGAAAGAAGCATCTTATCAATCATTTGAGTACTTATGAAACTTTATTTTACAGGTTCCCATTATGGTGGTTCTGAAGGCTATGGGAATGGAGAGTGATCAGGAGGTTGTCCAGATGCTTGGGAGGGATCCCCGGTATAGTGCACTACTCTTGCCTTCCATTGAGGTACAGCACTTCGACAGATTGGACTGTTTCCCTTACATTCTAGGCCACATGTTCAGTTCTCCGTTACTTTGTTCGTTAGTTACTCTTACTCAAGATAATTACTGAAATCTGATGATATGCATTTGTCCTTTGCAAAACTCACCTACACCATG
This sequence comes from Rubia peregrina, assembly GCA_032355705.1. Lineage (NCBI taxonomy): Eukaryota > Viridiplantae > Streptophyta > Magnoliopsida > Gentianales > Rubiaceae > Rubia > Rubia peregrina. The sequence continues at coordinate 6,504 of JAULKK010319009.1, forward strand.
ATTAGTCAATTCTCTCTTGACTGAGTTAGGCCACCTAAGGAAGTTTTTAGTTTATGAGTGCAATCCATTTCTGTCAGATGTCTGAATTGTCGTAACAGTTTAGGAAGCTCGAGGTGTCGACTAGATATGACCTTAGTTGTTTCTTTAGTTTGTTATTACTGTGCAACTTCCCAGTTTCATTTGTGTGGGATTATATGTTTTCAGGAATGTGCGAAAGCGAATGTTTACACTCAACATGTGGCCCTAGAATACCTTGAGAAACAGGTTTGTGTTTCATTGGATTTAATGCTTCTCTGGCAGTAATGGTTCTTGTTTCTATTGCTTCAGAATGATTGATAGTTTCTTAAAAACTAATTGGTTCCTCTGTAAACTAATTTGTGTAAGTTGATGAAAGATGAGGTGGTCTAATCATTCTTATTTTTGAAATTCTGGTGAAGAGTGCTGCAGTCATTTCTTGAGAGGTTGATTCTGAGGATGACTTGAGCATTTATAATGAATCCTGTTTTTTATGTATCCTTGTCTTGTTCCCTCTTTGCTTAAATGTATGTGTATTTAATGGTGAATTTTGAAAATTTCTTGACTGCTTTTGGTTCTTTACTGAATCCTTAAACCACTCTTAAGTTTTGGCTGAACATATCTATGTCTGTTAGCATCACCATTCTTCAAGAAAAGGCTAAAAGTAACCTTGTACGAAAACTGAAGTAATAGCCGTGTGGATTGCCTTAATTCCAAACAGTCTTAAGAACTTTAAATTTTTTATTAAATCTTTTAAATGGCTCTGTCATTTCAATTGCCTACTTTTTGGGCAATGATTCTCAATTTTCATGCTTTGGGTTTTATTTCTGTATATATATAGTTTTCTGAATTTTTCTCAACGTCCTTAGTTATTGATACATTGTGCAGGTTAAACAATTGCCTTTCCTGTCTGCTACCACTGTAAGCTGATTTAATTCTTTTCTATTTATGAGTTCTTGGCTCTGTAATTTTCTTGGGGCTGTTTCTGCTGCAGTGTGACGGTTTATCTTTATATGATATGTAGGCAAAAAGGGCATTCAGTATCCTGCGGGACATATTTATTGCCAACGTTCCTGTAAGAAAGATCCTACTCTGTTACACTGAAGACATTTTGGATGTTTGTCTCACCTTAACTTTGTTTATGCCTATTCTTCTCTTTACAGGTGCAGGACAATAATTTTCGCCCAAAATGCATTTATGTCGCTGTGATGATTAGACGCATGATGGAAGCAATCCTGAATAAGGATGCAATGGATGACAAGGTACTTTTCCCGAAATATATGGCTTTTGTCTAGTATTCTCTATTGTTCTGGTATTGTTTACTGGGATGTGAATATTGATTTGACTAAAGAAGCATAGGATCATGATTTTAATTTCTTTGGTATCTGATCATCTGTATGTTTGTGCCCCGTGAATTGAACTTATCTTTTATATGTAGATACGGTATATACTGTTAGCAGCGTAGTTCCATAAGCTTCTTCATTTGTTTTTATGCCCCTGGTGTGATATAAGAACACGGGGTTACTGTTCATGGGGGAGATCTAATGGAATTTATGGTTTTGTAGGATTATGTGGGTAACAAACGGTTGGAACTATCTGGCCAACTTTTGTCTTTGCTTTTTGAGGTAACTTGGCTGACTCTCTTATGTAGATTTTTGGATTGTACGCCCTTTGTCGTTTTTAGAAGGTTTCATTGAACAAAATGGCTTGCAGGATTTGTTTAAGACAGTGAATGATGAAGCAAGGAAGAAAATAGATCTTATTCTATCCAAGAAGAGCCGGTCTAGCCGCCTTGACATGTCTATGGTACATTATTGTTGATTAAGTAGTCTGATTTTTCCTGTCTTGTTTGATGCTCACTGCCTTTTCGTTAGTCTTTTTTCAAATAGTCAGAAAATCTATTTGATATCAGGATAGCATTGTGAAAGAAGCTGCTAAGAAAATAGAGGATTATTTTTTGAAGAAAATGGAGGATAGCATTTTGATATCAGGATAGTTTTGAGACAGTTGTGTCTCAGAACTTAATCTGGCAGTACTAATGAACTGGTTCATATTAGCATTTGTATCAGTTTATTTGGTGAACCTTTGATCATTTAACTGATCAATGTGGTTTTGTTTCTCCAAACCACATATAAATGGATCCATCTGTCTACCTTCTTTGTTATACCAAATTAAATTTGAAAGGCCACTAAAGAAATATATCAGGGTGCAACTGTCATATTCACCTTAAGTTTATATGTTCATTGAGCACCTTTTTTGTGGCATTGCTAATTCTGTCATTCTGGTGCTCTTCGCTGCGGAGTATATGTTGAAGACAAGGACATAAAGCATGCTCTATTGTTCTCCCTGATTTCGACCCAAAATGAAATTCTTCCCTGTAAGAAACTTTGCAAATTGTTAAGCTCCAGAGTTTGATCAATTCCAGCTCTTGATGAGCATTTTCACCTTCAGTCAATGCGTTATATCTTTTTATTAGTTTGTCGGACTTCAGGAATTGAAACAAGTAAAATGCATTAGCTTAACTAGTCAAATGTGGCCTTAACTCAACTGATAATTTTGTTAGAAGTAGGATTCTATACATGTGTCTCCCGTATTTGGCTTCACAAATTGTTTTCACTCTTAAAACAAGTCATGCAAATCTGATGAAGATTATTACTTATCTCCTTTTCTTTTACAGTATATTGTAACTGAGCTTATTACCGTTGGCATGGAAAGGACTCTTTCAACGGGTAATTGGGATGTCAAGCGTTTTAGAATGCACTGAAAGGGCATGACACAGGTATTATTTTTATTTCCAGACCCAAGGACAGTATTATTGATGGTTTTGTTGATATGCTCAGTGAACTCAGTATTGTCAGTGCTGGAGTGTGCAGATAGTTGACATAATAAAAACGGACACTCTCTTGGGTGTCAAAAGATATGCAACTCCAAAGTAGCTTCCCTTAACTATATTTTCTATGTCATGGTCTCTAACAGTTTACAATGAAGTCTATCAGTAAACGATTGGAAACAGTTTATTCTTACTCATTCAATGTGCATAATACCAATGAACTCCTTGTAAAAAATTATTGTTCTTTTTTATCTGTAGTGTGTACAAAATTAACTTGCATGTAATGAAATGTCAAATTATGAATTTATAAGCAATAGATTTGTGTCCTTGTTGATGTCCAATTCTCAGCCTCCTCAACAATTCTTGTAAGGAAACTGTAAAAAAGTTCCCTTTGATTGTAGGTTGTGGCTAGACTTTCCTATATTGGAACAGTGGGTCACATGACAAAGATCTCTCCACAGTTTGAAAAGTCAAGGAAAGTAAGTGGACCCAGAGCCCTGCAACCTAGCCAAGTGAGTTTAATCTACCCATTCATATTAATAAGGAAGAATTAATTGACACTCTAGTATTCCCTGAGTTTGTTTTTGCATTATTTTGTACGTTTTGCTCTAAATCCCTCAATTGCAGTGGGGCATGCTTTGCCCTTGCGATACTCCAGAAGGTGAAGCTTGTGGATTGGTGAAAAACTTGGCATTGATGACCCATGTTACGACTGATGAAGAGGAAGACCCTATTAAATCTCTGGTATAGTTCTGTTTCTCCTGATTATCAACATTTTAATCACATTATACCCTTAACAATTAATTTACATGTGCATACGTGGCTAATTAAAGCCCTGTTCTTGAACTTATGCTTTGGACATGAGCCTGAGATGCCTATCACTCTGTGTTCAATGAGGTTAGACTTAGGAGCATTCAAAATTTTCCTGCCCTGAAAGTTGGAAAAACTTAGCGGCCCGTACTTTGAGATAAATATGAAGTGTATCTCTAGCAGTGCTATGTCAGTCTGTACTAGTAGTGCATGCACAAACACTTCTTGTTTGTTATTTAGAAATTGTCCTCCAGATAGTGTATGGTACATGTGTAAAATTTCATGTTGCATATTAAGTTTTTTCTAGCAATCACAACAGTTTTATCACTAAAAAGTAAGCTCTAGTGTAAAGCTGAGGCTTCAACTTTCATTTCATCAAACACTACTGAGCTAGCACTCTGGCTGAGCTGAATTTGTCTAGTTTTTGCTAAATTATTAGCTTTAGATCACTGAACCTTATATGGACTAATTATTGCTGTGATATCTTAGGTATCCTGAAGCTATTGATTGACTCCTTAATAATCCAAGCAATGGGATTTTGTCATGGGTCATGACTCGTGAGATTGAGTATAAAGCAATTTTTTGTTTTAATGTGAGTCTTGTTGAGTATATATTAGGGATTTGTATGCAAATTTGATACTCCCTCCTTCCCAGCCAAAGTTTACTAGTTTGACTTTTGGAGTCATCAACATCAATGTTTAACTACTAAAACCTTTATTTATATGGGTAAAAAAATTCTGAAAAACAATAATTTAAAAATATATGTTATGATGAATCTAACATATTATATGGTAATAGTAGTACACACACACAATATATATTAATAGAATATAATGGTCGAAGCTGGCTCAGTTTGACTCCAAAGGTAACTAAGAAACTTCGGCTGGGATGAAGGGAGTATTTGTTAAAAGTCTTTTTATGGTCGCTTCATAACATGGGAATGTATGAAACCATATTCTCGATCTTCAGATTATAAGTTCGTATTCATGGTTGAGTCCCGCCATCTCACATAGGAGGATGTGTTTCCTGATAAGAACTAAGGGATTTTTAAATGAACAACTCAATGCTAATCTGCATACTGTGTAAACCCATATTTAATTGCTTATAATACACAATATTCATGTAGAATGGTTTTCAGAAAGTGGATCTAAGCTACAAACATATTGCTGCTGACATTTGCTAGCAATCAAGCTTATGATAGCTATACAATAACATTAATCCTTATTTCCTTTGCTTTCAGCTATTCTATTATCTTTATTTTAATTTCTATTAAAAGTTGAGATCTTGTGCATTAGTGCTACATTCTAGGTGTTGAAGATTTGGAACTACTTTCA